>JAVTVY010027253.1:0-10903 GCA_036873755.1 Hanleya hanleyi
AACCGTGAAGGACCAACCCGAGGTTGAAAAACATAATGTGAAGTCAAGGTTATGGAAGGATTTGTTCAAAGAAAGTATGGACGCCGAGATGGGCGAGATGTTGGAGGTCAAAGAAAAAAAGTTTCAACGCAAAGGGTATTCGAAAGAGGAAGCCGCAATTTTAGCCCATAACAGATTAGCACCCAGACTACGACGAGCTTTACGTCAGCAGTATGCCGACTTACTGACCCATATGAAATTGTTGGATAAGGATCCAGTCCATATGGAAATTGAAAGAACAGCGTCGATGTTGAAAATCTCGGGCATGAACTGGAAAGCGGCGTATGTCAGAGCAATAGCACAAAAGCAACATTTGTTCGAACGCATCATTAAACGACGTTAAAGCGTTAAGAAAGTGTGTTAAGGCGTTGAGATGGGCGTTAAGGCGTTGAGACGGGCGTTAAGGCGTAACGACGGGCGTCGCTGCATTTCGATGAATTGGTGTCAATTCCATGGAAATCAGAGCTTCGGAGCTAATTCACCAGGGCATTGAAGCGTTAAGCTAAGCGTTGACGGGCGTTATTGTCTATAAAAGCGAGCGTATTTCCAAAAACACGCACAGTCGACGTTCAACCGTCAACATGACTTATACTTGCTCTGAGAGCGAACGCACGTTCACCAGACATTACGATATGATGCGACACCAGAAAACTATACATGGGATTGACGACTCTGAGGAGTCCGTTGAGGCGGATGCTGATACAGAGACTGCTGAGTGTGTACCGACTGATACCGAAACAGAGATTGCCGAGAGTCTATCTAGTGATGTGGGGAGCTTGACCTCAGATAGTCAGCATACGTCCGTGGAAAGTGAGACAGAACCTACCTTCTGGGATCGTATTGTGACAGCAGCTATCAATACTTACGCTGCAGCGATTGAGGATGCCGGAGAGGATAATTTACAACAGACGTACACCCAAATGCGCCCCCGCATCAGGAAAACAGCCATGGCGATCTATGAACAGTATACCTTACTACCGCTTGAAATGAAAGGCGATCCCACGCACAGGTCCATCATGAAGACCAAGCATCACTTGGAAGAGGCTATGGGGCTACCACCCACCGAGGCCCTGGAAAATGCGATCAGAATGCGCAAACAACTGTTTCAGGACATGCTGCCCGAAGAATATCCAGGCCTGTCCGACGATGATTAGAATAAACGGTTCAGAGCGAAAATGGTCGAAGATGGAACTTGCTGAAATGGCGACTTCTGATTGGACAAGAATACATCTAACAGACTGGAACGAATATGACAGATGCAAATGGTGGCCTCTGATTGGGCAAGAGTCTTTTTGAGTTGTAAACATACCCAACGCGGCTTCCCCAGCGTGGGTATGCTGTAACATTGGGGAAAATAAACTATATGAAAAAAGTTCTTGTTGTTGTTGTTCTCTGTGTCATCGTTGTTGTTGTTCTTGTTGTTGTTGTTGTTCTCTCTCCGGTCTATATCATGGGGTCAAGGCATTATGTTAGAGCGTTAAGGCGTAACTACGAGCGTTGACGGGCGTCACTGCATTTCGAAGAATTAGTGACAATTCCATGGAATATCTAGAAAAATCAGAACTTCTGAGCTATTTCACCAGGGCGTTGAAGCGTTAAGCTTGGCGTTGGCGGGCGTTGCTACAAGATGACACCTCATACGACGCATTCGGACCAGGGATGGTCCCTCTCTACACCAAATACCTTCCTTCACTAACCCAAAATGTCCACTTTCGCTACTACTCGTACCGATGACGTCACCGATGACGTCACAGATGCTGTGGAGATCCCTCAAATCGAAGTCTACACCCCGAGAGTTACAACATGACACCTTCCAGGACGCATTGAACCAAGGATGGTCCATCTCTACCCCAAATACCTTCCTTCACTACCCCCGAAATGACCACTTTACTTATTACAACCAACTGCGCATGCGCAGATTGACGCGACTTGCATTTAAAACTACGCCATTCTGACTCTACCCCACACAAGCTTCACTTTGACACCTTCCACGACCCATTCGGACCCATAGCGGTGCATCTCTAACCCAAATACACCCACACACACCCCCAAAAATGCCTGCTTTCTATAATACGGCCAGGCTGCGCATGCGCAGACTATTGAACACGGACGAACCATTAGTGTAGTCAAGTGCTCCTCCACGAGAGCTTCAAAATAAGACCTCACTCGACCCATTGGACCATTAGGGACTCACCTAGACTCCAACATGTCCACCCCGTATGGCCCTATACACCCATAGCCATGCAGTATAGGTCTATGGGCCTACCCAGGCCTCGGTGACTTTTTTCAAAAATTTCACCGATTCGCTCCGGGACACTTCCTATCGTGTTCTAAATGACGAGACGTGAAAAACAAATCCAAACAACCCTACCGCAAATGTATAGAAGTACGTTTCCCAGGGGGACAAACATTGATCCTATACCCCCAGTATGGGACTATATGGGTCTATATGGGTGTCGGTGACTTTTTTCAAAAATTTCACCAATTCGCTCCGGGACACTTCCTATCATGTTCTAAATGACGAGACTAAGAAAACGAGACCCCACAACCCTACCGCAAATGTATAGAAGTACGTTTCCCAGGGGGACAAACATTGATCCTATACCCCCAGTATGGGACTATATGGGGCTATATCGTACTTTTTCAAAAATTTCACCGATTCGCTCCGGGACACTTCCTATCGTGTTCTAAATGACGAGACTAAGAAAACGAGACCCCACAACCCTACCGCAAATGTCTAGAAGTAAGTTTCCCATTAGGTTCAACATTGGCCAGTGCGCCAGTATGGGCCGTAGACATATAGACCATTTTCAACTTTGGCTTGCAGCCTATAGCCCGTGGCGTAATGGATAACGTGTCTGCCTCTAGATCGAGGACACCCGGGTTCGAGTCCACTAGCACCCTTTCGTTGTAAAGTGTTTATTAATTAATTAAAATTAATTAATTTATTTATTAACTGTTACGCTGCTGACTTCTTCTTTATGGTGCACTGCAAAAGTTCCCATTTTTACGATGTATTACACGATTACACCCGGGTTTTATGAGCGAAAATATCATTCATAGATGTGTGCCAAGATTTGCCTCACGTAGCAGCTGGTCCATAATGGTTCGGTCAACGTTTATTTGATTTCATTTTATGCCGAAATATATAAAATTGTCAGCGTAAATAAAATTTATTGGAAGAGACTGCAGTATTTTTGGTATAATTGCGGTCGGAAATGGCGAATTATGAAGAATTACAGCGGAAAATCTTGGTTTTTCAGCTGCCTTTCTCCCGGGTCTTTTCCAACTTTTCGTCCGCCATTTGTAGCGTGTGACGTCTCATTGGAAAGGGAATTCCTTATAGTTTCTGATTAGAGCCTTGAATTCGTCCGATGGCCAATCAAACAGACGATAACATCGAAAATAGGCAAGAGGTCTTTTCCCGTTTCTCTTGGTAACGCTACCAGACGATCGAGATATCGGTTCCTTGATTGGATAAGCGTGTCAGCGTAAAGTCTCGTGACCTAACATCGAAGCGATCATTGGCCAGAGACTTTCAACTGGGTCAAGCTGATCTAGAGAAGACGCCATTTTTTCTGTAATCGCCAAGAATTACGTGACGTTCAGGTCGACAGAAATGTAAAAATAAACTTCGTTGCGATGAGTTCATGGTAATCCGCACTATGGAAATATAAAATGAGCTTCTGTACTTCAACTATACCAAAGAATCATATATTTTGTAAGGGTTTTCTGTAAGTATTTTATATTTTCTGAGCGGCTTCTTGACAATGTTTTATGGAAAATCGCGGTATTTTTAATTATTTTTTATTTTTATTTCTTCCTCCCGACTTCGTTATTCCGAGACAGAATATGAAGTTTACATCCAGGAAATCAAGACAGACTTAGCTAACAATATATGTATGGTTTGTATTAGGTTTCATGCATGGTAAATTTGAAAATATCGATTTTAGACAATGGTACGCGAAGACCGACAAGTTCAGGGCCACTCTCGACAAGTTCAGGGCCACTCTCCCGGGCCCGCCGCAGTCTACACTGCGGCCACTCTACCGGGCCCGCCGCAGCGTAACAGTTAATTAATTAATTAATTTAATTAATTTAAATTAATTAATTAATTAATTAATTAATTAATTAATTAATTAATTAATTAATTAATTAATTAATTTATTTATTTATTTATTAATTAAAATTAATTAATTTATTTATTTATTTATTCTATGAAAATACCCATGGCATGACTGAAAAGAGCCTCACTTGACCCAATCGGACCATTTTATCTAGGGACTACTTTTTCTCCGCGGAAGCTTTTTCCCGCAACTGCATCACCGCCAGGACCGCATCACCGCGGAAGAATACATGCCCAGGGGCTCTTTGCCGGAACTATAGTGACCCAGTGTTACCTCCCCCTAGATTGGAACTCCTCTGTGTTGGAGTTGGGAAAGGTCAGCTACGTGACAAAATACTCGCTTCTGATTGGCTGAGGGCAGCGCGCCGCACAACCGGAAGTGAGCGCGCCGCAAATGAGGGGCAATTTAGCCTTTTTCTACTACTTTCGCCATACCACGACATTCCTGAAGACTAGCTATAAAACCTTTGCCGTGTAGGTACATGTAGATGGGCGTGGCTTGTTCCCTACACGGCTGTAGTTCGTTCCCTTTACATTTCATCCCACGAAGTTTTGAATTCCTGCGTTTCGGGGATTTAACAGCTGCACATACAAGAACACAGTAGCTGGTGATAATAAAATGTACCTCGTTATTCTCCTTGTAGTCTTTCGTCACTTCCCTTCAAGTTAGAACTCTCGGTATTCCCTCATCCTTAAGTTGTCGAGTCATTCTACCATTGCGGTATATTTTAGACCTCAACAGTTGATCAATAAATGTACTGTCGTGGGTCCAAATAAGAAGCCAATCTCAAAACTACGATGTTTGGAGCTTCTTATTTCAAAACAAACAGAGATGGACTGACAGTATGTGTGACTGCACGAGACTCCAAATTACTAGACCAAAGTTACGGATGTCAACCCTGTTACGGACATAAAAAACAATGGTCACCAAATATCAAAAATGGTAAAATGGAAAGACAATGTCTAAATGAACCATAACATGTCCATTCGACGACTAATATTAGATTTTATCAGTGTATGCATATACAATATAAAGTTTTGATGCCAATAGCCCGGAATTACATGCCTTAAATCTCGTTCGAAATGACGCCGAAGAATAAATAAAGAAAGATATAGAGTTAATATTCTTCAATCATGGGTTATATCATGACCAAATAAGACACTTGGACAAAAACATGTTGGTTTAGGACCATAGCAGATGCTATATATATATTTATATTTATGCCGTAAATCCAGTGTAACAGAGTTGACATATGGGAAACAGAGTTGACATATAGTAACAGAGTTGACAGAAATACGCCCGCTAGTAATTCACTGCTTTTCCCGTCAAATCAGTCCGATTATTAAACATAGCAGTGGCGAGAAAACATATTAATTTACTTGCCGCTGTCATATATGAATAATACAAGAATTTGTGGTAATAAATCTCGTCATTTGTCAACTCTGTTACTAGGTGTCAATGCTGTTACCGGGCGGAAGGTAACAGCTGAGTTGACCGTAACAGGTTTGACAAACTAGAGCCTCATGGGAAATATACGCCTCAGAAACATGCAAGTCATGGCGATTATATGCGGTCAAGAAGCAGGAGGGTACCCTTTATATGTACACTACGAGTTATGTTCACTATGGTGAATATATTAGAATACAAATGAGCAACAGTGTTGACATTGTATTAACATACGCAAGGATAAAATAGACTTTTTATGACATTTTATACACATTACTATCTTGTACTCTGCCGCCTCGCTGACTTCTTCAAGTAGTTGGACAAAGCGACCTCGAGTGGTGGAGTTAACGCATCAAGGTCCGATAACTCCGTATAACAAGTGGATTTAATAGAAAGTAACAGGGTTGACAGAGACACACGGGACATGGAAATATACATCATAAATTCTAATAATTTCAGTTGATGTTAAATTAATGGTCACTGCTGTTAAAAAAGAACAACCAAAAGAATGTATTAACACAGGTATAAACTTTTAAATCCACTAATAAAATTAATATTATGTATTTAAAATAACAAGGAAATTCACTTGGGACACCAAAAAAGCTTAGTTTAGCACAATACAAATCAGTTAAAAATAACTATTCCATTGTATTTTAAGTTACATTTTGTGTTTTTATTGCAGAGTAACAATAGTTAAGTTTGTATATATCTTTATTTTTAATTCTGGCCCAAGGGACACGAAATATACCGCAATGGTAGAATGACTCTGTCATCAATGGTTCAAAATTCTCGGGGATTTGGATAACAGCTGACGGCCAATCAACCGTCCGTCATGTAAATTGACTTTGCCCGGATTTTGCCGGAGATGGCGATGAATGAATGAACACAAGCCGTGGGGCGCATGCATGATTTTTCGGGCGAGTTCGATGACACTCCCACGCATGCGCGCGCATGGTTATCTTCGTTATGCTGAGATTCAAAATAAGTCAGAAAACTCCGTGAAGGCGTGATTAAATGATGATATCTCAAGAACGAGGAATTATTAAGTGTTGAGAGTTGGCAGGCGCCTTAGAATGGGCGATACCGAATGGGCGCTGAGAAAGCATATTCTCCGCGCACAGTTTGCCAGTAAGAGGCTATTTTATATTACAGGTACATACTAGCTGTGAATGACCAAATGTCTTTTTAGTGAATCCGTTCTGGAGATTTTTTTTTAGGCAGACAACGCATTGTGGAAAGCAACTGTCGCTTTGGGCCTCGCACAGGCCCACAAAACAAGAGTTTTTGGGGGTGCGGACGGTGGTATTACCGTGAAGTGTCGAAATATGGGGTCTCTATATATAACCCCATGCTTTATATAAAACCACAACAAGGCGTGAAACGCACTTTGGGTGAATCAAGAAATAAACGGTTTATCGCCAAACAAAATACATCAGCATATTCTACAAGTATCACTTTATATATTCCCGTCGTCAAATTAGTAAAATTGTGCAATTTCTTACCTTTGCCGGGCGATTCAAAATCCAACGTAACTGTCCATCCATTTAGGAACAGCGCGATTATGGCGGGCTTCGTTCTCAATTCTGATTGGTCAGTCGCGACAGCCTCCGGCAAGAGAGGTCACACACCGATCAGCTAGGTAAAAAATTGCACAAATTTACTAATTTGACGACGGAAATATATAAAGTGATACTTGATTGATGTATTTTGTTTAGCGATAAACCGTTTATTTCTCGATTCACCCAAAGTGCGTTTCACGCCTTGTTGTGGTTTTATATAAAGCATGGGGTTATATATAGAGACCCCATATTTCGACACTTCACCGTAATACCACCGTTCACTCCCCGCAAAAGTCCTGTTTTGCGGGCCTGTGGGCCTCGCTTATGGCAAGCCGTTTCAGTATTTAATCGGTTATTCCACATATGTTGAAAACTTTTGCACATATGTCAAAAAGTTTTCAACATATGTATAAAACTTTTCAACATATGTCTAAAAATGCAAATTTATTCCACATATGTGTAAAAGTTTTATACATATGTTAAAAACTTTTTGACATATGTGCAAAAGTTTTCAACATATGTGGAATAGTTAATTTATTTAACATATGTGTAAAACTTTTCAACATTATCATATGTGTAAAACTTTTACACATATGTCTAAAACTTTCCCACATATGTCGAAAAGTTGCGACCTCTGCCGTAGGCATCGAAGTAGTAGTGTTCAAGCAAAAAAGGTCCTATTTTGCCGGGGGAGGTAACTCTTGCATCCGACAGGGGGCGCTGTCCCAGGTTAAAGTATAGGAAGCGGCCATTTACGGCCTTTGTCCTCTAGGCCGCAAGGCCGCTATAGTTCCGGCGACCTTTGACCTTGTATTCTTCCACCGTGATGCGGTCTGGCGGTGATGCGGTCGCGGGAGAAAGCCTCCGCGGACAGAAAATAGTCCCATGGGTTGACTTCCAATGTTAATGTATACGGGGAATACCTAAATAGACGTTTTGGGGTCTAGGGGAGCCCCTAATGGTCCGATTGGGTCGAGTGAGGTATCAAAGTGAAGCATATGTGAGGGGGCATCTGATGGGCTGGGTGTGGGGTTGAAATAGCGTCATTCTGCGCATGCGCGGTGGCCAAAGGGTATGGAAATAGACGTTTTGGGGTCTAGGGGAGCCACTACTGGTCCGATGGGGTCATATGAGATATCCATGTGAAGCATTCGTAAAGGGGCACCTGATGGGCTGGGTGCGGGGTTGAAATAGCGGCATTCTGCGCATGCGCAGACAGGGAAATGTGGCCAAAGGGTATGGAAATAGACGTTTTGGAGCTAGGGGAGCCACTAATGGTCCGATGGGGTCGAGCGAGGTATCAAAGTGAAGCATTCGTGAAGGGACATCCGACGGGGTGGGTGACACGTGGAACTGATGTCATTCTGCGTATGCGCGGTAGAACAAGAGTATGAAAATAGACGTTTTGGGATCTAGGAGAGCCCCTAATGGGCCGATGGAGTCGTATGGGGTATCAATGTGAAGCACACATGAGGGGGCATCTGCTTGGACTAGTGGCTTGGGCGTTGTCACCACTCTGCGCATGCGCAGACAGGGAATTGTGGGAAAAGGTTATGGAAATAGACGTTTTGGGAGCTAGGGGAGCCCCTAATGGTCCGATGGGGTCATATGAGGTATCCATGTGAAGCATTCGTAAAGGGGCACCTGATGGGCTGGGTCCGGGGTTGAAATAGCGGCATTCTGCGCATGCGCAGACAGGCAATTGTGGCCAAAGGGTATGGAAATAGACGTTTTGGAGCTAGGGGAGCCACTAATGGTCCGATGGGGTCGAGTGAGGTATCAAAGTGAAGCATTCGTGAAGGGGCATCCGACGGGATGGGTGACACGTGGAACTGACGTCATTCTGCGCATGCGCGGTAGACCAAGAGTATGAAAATAGACGTTTTGGGATCTAGGAGAGACCCTAATGGGCCGATGGAGTCGCATAGGGTATCAATGTGAAGCACACATGAGGGGGCATCTGCTTGGACTAGTGGCTCGGGAGTTGTCACCATTCTGCGCATGCGCTGACAGGGAATTGTGGGAAAAGGGTATGGAAATAGAAGTTTTGGGAGCTAGGGGAGCCCCTAATGGGCCGATAGAGCCGTATGAGGTATCAATGTGAAGCACACATGAGGGGGCACCCGCCTGGACTAGTGTCTCGGCCGTTGTCACCATTCTGCGCATGCGCAAACAGGGAATTTTGAGCAACGCCCGCCAACGCCAAGCTCAACGCTTCAACGCCCTGGTGAATTAGCCCAAAAGCTCTGATTTTCATGGAATTGTCGCTAATTCATTGGAAATGCAGTGACGCCCGTCAACGTCCGCCTTAACGCCCTAGCATAACAACTTGACGCCATGATATAGACAGATGAGAGAAGAAGAACAACAACAAGGCTGAGAGAACAACAACAACAACAACAAGTTGTTTTTTTTCATATAGTTTATTTTCCCCTCCATCATAACATACCCACGCTGGGGGAGCCGCGTTGGGTATGTTTACAATTTAAGAATACTCTTGTCCAATCAGAGACCGCCATTTTGTCCTGCCATATTCGTTCTTGCCCGTTAGATGTATTCTCGGCTGCACTTGTCCAATCAGAAGCCGTCCTTAAGAAAGTCCCATCTTCGGCCCTGTTCGCTCTCATCCGTTTGTTCTAATCGGCGTCGGTCAGGCCTGGATATTCGTTGGGCAGCATATCCTGAAACAGTTGTTTGCGCATTCTTATCGCATTTTCCAGGGCCTCGGTGGGTGGTAACCCCATAGCCTCTTCCAAGTGACGCTTGGTCTTCATGATGGACCTGTGCGTGGGGTCGCCTTTCATTTCAAGCGGTAGTAAGGTATACTGTTCATAGATCGCCATGGCTGTTTTCCTGATGCGGGGCGCATTTCGGTGTACGCCTGTTGTAAGTTATCCTGTCCCGCGTCCTCGATCGCTTCAGCGTGAGTATTGATAGCTGCTGTCACAATACGATCCCAGAAGGTAGGTTCTGCCTCACTTTCCTGGGATGTAGGCTGACTATCTGAGGTCAAGCTTTCCATATCAGTAGATAGACTGTCAGCAATCTTGGATTCGGCATCAGTCGATACACTCTCATCGATCTCTGTATCAGCATCCGATTCAACGGACTCCTCGGCGTCTTCAATCCCATGTATATTTTTCTGGCGTCGCATCATATCGTAATGTCTGGTGAACGTGCGTTCACACTCGGAACAAGTATAAGCCATGTTGACGGTTGAACGTCGACTGTGCGTGTTTTAGGAACACACTCGCTTTCATAGACAGTAACACCCGCCAACGCCCACTGTTACGTCTTAACGCCCAATATGTACGCCTTGACGCTCGTCTCAACGCTTTAACACACTTTCTTAACGCTTTAACGTCGTTTAATGATGCGTTCAAACAAATGCAGCTTTTGTGCTATTGCTCTGGCATACGCCGCTTTCCAGTTCATGCCCGAGGTTTTCAACATCGACGCTGTTCTTTCGATTTCCATATGCACTGGGTCCTTGTGCAACAATTTCATATGGGTCACGAGGTCGACATACTGCTGACGTAAAGCCCGTCGTAGTCTGGGTGCCAATCTGTTATGGGCTAAAATTGCGGCTTCCTCATTCGAATACCCTTTGCGTTGAAACTTGTTTTCTGTGACCTCCAACATCTCGCCCATCTCGGCGTCCATACTTTCTTTGAACAAATCCTTCCATAGCCTCGAGTTCACATTATGTTTTTCAACCTCGGGTTGGTCCTT
>JAVTVY010027254.1:0-10635 GCA_036873755.1 Hanleya hanleyi
TGACAGATACATTCTCCATTACATCAGAAAGGCATAGCTGCCAATACCTCTGCCATACATTTGATAGCGAAATGCAGGACATCTAAATTACACTCCACCAGTACATTGGTGACAGTGATATGCTCAAAATCAGTGCCAAAAATGATGACAGCACTTTCAGAGTTAAACAATGGCAGTGGAGAATGTATATGGAACTTTTGCACTCGAACAAAGAAAATTAATAAAATATAGTTCAAGTCGGGGTATAAAACTGAAGCGAAGCGTGAAATCTGCCTCTTCTCTTTCCTGCAAAGCGGACTGAAGTCATCACTTGAGTTATCAAAAGTTAATGTGCCAGTTATTTGTTAGAAACTGAACTGTTTGTAGCTGGGATTCAGTAGAGTAAAAGCAAGAGAAATGTAAGTAAATTTTGATAACAGATTTTATTACATGTATTCAATGTGAGAAGTTTTAGTTTAATGAAATTTTAGATATTTGCTGGTAACAACATCAGAGTGAATTTGTGCAGGGGGCTGCCAGGCTGGTTGCACGGTTGATATTATGGGAGATGGTCTTTTTATAAGTGATTAAGTCCCGTGCAGACCAAGGCAGTCCCCAGCACATACCTTACAGGGAAACCTCCTGTGTTGTTGTTTGATGTTGTTGTTGCTTGGCAATGCGTTTAATTTCAGTTAATGGGCTACTGTAATCTGGTTGTTTATGGCCTAACCGTATCATTGGTCAATTCATATTATTGTCAAAAGGTAGTTAAAAGTTGGCTCGGGAACACGCATAAGTGACCAAATTATCGTCTGATTGTTGAGCTGTTTCCCCACATTAAGTTTCAGGAGATACTCTCTAAGATTTAGCGTATGTCATAAAACCATAGCAGAGTAGTAGTCTCGTTTGACCCAAAGCCAACACATATTTGAACCAGGATTACAGTTAAAACATTGACGCATTGCCAAATCAATGTTTGGAAACTACATATTGAGTATTCTTTTACAACTGAAATGACATAATGTTTATTGCATGATCATTGAACAAGCCGCATGCCTTGTTTTATAAATGATGTATTTGTGCATGATATTTGAAGTTGATTTTATATAAACAAAATTATCTATTGAAAATCACTGTTGTGTTTGTTGGGTTGAGTCATTGTGAAGACCAGTATATGTAAGCGTCCTGAGATCCGACGCTCAATTGACAGCCGTTGTCCAAAGAATTTCATATCCATACGTGTCAAACGGTCAGGATAGTTCCACGTTCTGAGCGCATCGTTTCCGGCCTCTGCTCTACCAAAATTGCCTTGTTTGTTGGCTTGAAGAAGTGGCCATTTGACCCCTGACCTTGAAGGGTGTCTGTTTCACGGCCCAAGCTAAAAGCAAGCTTTTAACAGGTATCAATGTGAAGCCTATGTGAGGGGGCATCCGCCTGGGCTAGTGTCTCGGCCGTTGTCAACATTCTGCGCATGCGCAGACAGGGAATTGTGGGAAAAGGATATGGAAATAGATGTTTTGGGGTCTGGGTGGGCCACTAGTGGTCCTATGGAGTCGTATGAGGTATCAATGTGAAGCCTATGTGAGGGTCATCCTCCTGGACTAATGACTCGGCCGTCGTATTGTAGGAAAAGGGCATGGAAATAGACATTTTGCGGTCGAGGTGGGCCCCTAATCGTCTGATGGGGTCGAGTGAGGTATCGGTGTAAAGGATACGTGAGGGGGTATCCGTCTGGGCTAGTATGACGTGGAACTGACGTCATTCTGCGCATGCGCAGTAGACAAAATGTACGGAAATAGACGTTTTGGGGTCTAGGTGGACCACTAATGGTCCAATGGAGTTGAGTGAGGTATCAATGTAAAGCAGTCATGAGGCAGCATCCGCCTGGACTAGAGTGTCGTCCGTGTTCGACATTCTGCGCATGCACAGACAGGGAATTGTGGGAAAAGGGTATGGAAATAGACGTTTTGGGGTCGAGGTGAGCCCCTAGTGAACCGATGGAGTCTTATGAGGTATCGTTGTGAAGCATTCGTGAAGGAGCATCCGCCTGGACAAGTGTGTCGTTCGTGTTCAACAGTCTGCGCATGCGCAGACAGGGAATTATGGGAAAAGTGCATTGGAAGGAACGTTTTGGGGTGTAGGTGGGCCACTAATGGTCTGATTGAGTCGAATAAGGTATCAATGTGATGCATACGTGAGGGCGCATCCGCCTGGGTGGATGGGTGTTAGGAATATCGTCATCATGCGCATGCGCCGGCAGGCCGTAGTATGGAAATAGACACTTTGAGGCCGATATGGACCAATATTGGTCCGAATGTGTCTAGGGAAGTGTTATTTTGTAGCACTCGGGGTGTAGAACACGACTTGAAGGGATGTCCACGTCACCTGTGACGTCATCAGTGATAGTAGCAAAAGCGGGATTTTCGGAGGTGCGATGGAGTGCATTTGGAGTAGATAACGGCCTATTTTTACATCCAACTACCTGGTAGAGTTACCTGTGAGTGTGAGTGTATGCGCGTGTGAGTGTGAGTGAGTGAGTGAGTGAGGCGTGCACAACACCCGTGAGGCATCCCCAACGCCCGTCTTAACGCATGGACGCACTAACGACGGTGAGTGAGTGAGTGAGATCCAACTGGACTAATGTATCGTCCGTTTTCATCATTTTGCGCATGCGCAGTCTTGCCGTCGTATAGAAAGCAGGCATTTGGGGGATTCGTGGAGGTTTGTTGAGTGGTTGACCATCCCGGGTCAAATGGACCGTGTGGGTATCAGTGTGAAGCTCTCGTAGGAAAAGTGGAAATTGCCTCTCATTTGTGGGGCGCTGCCCTCAGCCAATCGGAAGCGAGTATTTTGACCCGGTGTCTTATGGGATATATCCAAGATGGCGGCGTCTGCCTTCTGGTTCAAGATGGCGGCACGTCCGGTGTCAAAAACTGACCATTTTGTCGGAATGTGGTCATTTGGTGTCGAAAACTGGACCGTGTATGGGTCCCGCCTAATTTGGTGTAGAGATGGACCACTATTGGTCCGAATGCGTCCTGTGGGGTGTCATCTTGTAGTTCTCGGGGTGCAGACCACGATTTGAGGGATGTTCACGTCATCTGTGATGTCATTGGTGACGTCATCAGTAGGAGTAGTAGCTCAACCTATCGCCCACGGTATCCCCATGAATTAATAGATTTCAGCTCTATATACTATTGATACCTCACGTTGTTATTTCTCGTCCATTTATTGCCCCCAAGTGAATAAATCTAATTTATTTGACCCAAAAAAGTTATTCTCTCCTGAAGTGCATGAAATTACACATTTATTGGCTGAAGTTCACCAACGGTCAAACGCTAAAGATCGAATAAAGAATTTAACCCTATCTGGCCTGGGCGCTTTGGGGTGTATCACAGCCTGGGGCGGGGGGGGGGGGGCGGGAAGTGCCCCCCCCCCCCCCTATATATTTTCGCTATCGCTAAGGCTAGAGGGCTCACTCACCACACCATATCTTTGGGTCAAGCTCTACAAGGAAATGTAAAAAAAATCCAAGATGGCAGCCATGATGACGTCACTGTGACGTCATTTTCAAAAAGAGCATTTTTGGACGATTTTTCGGTCAGAATTTTCGAATTCCCAAAAAACTGCATGATAAATTATTAAATAATAATCTGATATGAAATAAAGTAGGTTTTCCCCACTATTCCATACAGAAAAGCAAAAATTTTGAAGAAATATGATGAAAACATAACTTTTCTGGCACCCCACATGGCTGCCATTCTGAATTTACCCATGATCCTCTGCTCAGGGGGTGATGCAAATACTCTCAAAATGACCTCAATATGATAATCGAAAAAGTCACGGAGTTTCAGCTCTCAATTTCTGAAAGTGCCCCCCCAGGCCAGGTAGGGTTAAATTCGGTACTAATGAGATACTACTATACTAACCAAAAACACTTTGTATCAAAATAATATTTGATATAGAAACTACTCCTACTCAAAAAATGACTATTTTTCAAAATAACTACATTGTTTATCAATTTTAAACCTGCTGACCAGTTAAACACAGGTGATGAATTTTACCAGTCAAAAACATATTATAGCTGTCGGAGAATTTGAAGAAATACGATGTTCGTATTTTGCCTGCGTTCGCAGAGGACAGGAAATGAAAATCTCGATGATAGCCCGCCTACTTCGAGCAATTGTAAACATATAAACAAATCCAAACAAGAACTGACAATAAGAACATGAGTTTTGTAATGACATCCTTTTAACATACATCACTGTATATTATAAGATGTTGTTTAGGTAAAAACGTATTTAAAACTTCAACATTTGCTAAATGGACGACGAGAACAAATATTCATTACACATGATATACAATAGATGAAATTATGCCCACATGCTACAATTATGTAATCGAGACTCTCATTTTGTCAACCCCTAGAAAACTTAAAAAGTTTCACACTTTACCTGTATTCATTTTTTGTGTTTATACTGAAAAAAAATCCATTGTGCTAATTCCCAGAAATACTTTAGTTTTAGTTTCAGTTTCCAGATGAAAGAGGAAGATAAAACATGTGAGTTCAGAATAATAAAAACAACAAATCACTTAACTTTTAAAATTAAGTTTAAGTTTAAAATACAGCAGGAAATTCGCGAATTTAAGTGGTATTGATATAGCAAGGACATGAAAAGAGTTTCTGGGATTCTCCCTAAATATCTAAAGTGCTACTTGTATCAAGAACATATGAAAACAAGTAGATATTTTCATCACAAAGTTTTGTACATAGAACAATAGATTAGGAATTGATGATAAAATCTGGGAAATGGTATGTACTGAAATGAGATTTCAGGGTTCAGTAAAGTAGTTAATATGCAGTCTTGACACAGTGAACATTCATTTTTTGCCAATATTTTTGTCACACATTACTGGTTAAAATTAAACAGAGGGCTTCTTCACCATCTCAATGGATTAGTGGCAAAATGCATCTTGATCATGTTGAAAGATTGGAGAAAACTTTAAATCCAACTCAAACACAGAGTGTAGATTTGGGATTTTCCATCAGATACGAACTTGATTTGGAAGGAGAATTACTAGGGAATTTTATATCTGATAATACAGATGTTAGTGACGGTTATCAGGAAAATTATATGTCAAAGATTAATTTCCTTATGATCTAAATTATCTTTTGCCCATAAAATACTGAATGATTTAGAGCACATGATTTCCCCAAACAAAAGGTAGAGAAACTCCTGAACACAGAATATTTTAGTATGTATATCACAATTCATTCAGCAACCATCACAAACCCAGCCATGCCATCTAAATCACTGTACAATCAATGTGGAGGGTACCAGTAAACATAACCAGATGATTAGCCAAGTTATTGTTCAACTAGTCTGCACACATATGACATTCTCTGTTTCTATCTTATTTTTTTAACAATTAAATTTTAGAATTTTCATTCAGGAGAGAACAATATACATGTCATACAAACAAACTTTTTTTACAAAATAGTTAAATTTCTTTCACTAAATCAGGACAATAAGTCAGACACTTGTATATAACAACTGTACTGATCAGTATCATATTGTATGGTACTATCAAAATTTAGATATAATCTCGTTTTTGAAAATGTCTTTGTAGAACAGCATGATGTTTCTTACAAACCTGTCCAATTACAATTCGGTCATCTCCAACATTAAGCAAATCATCAAATCATACAGATAAACTTCTAGGATGTTCAACCAAAGTTGGTATACTATTAAAGCTATGGAGTTCTTGGTACCATTCACTTAATATGTAGCCATCATGAAGTTTTTCATCATTCAGGATGTCACTATATTCATGTACTTTGTGAAACGGTCCCCATGATATTATTTTTCAAAATATAAACTGCCAAAAATTTAGTAGCCAATAAAAGCTATTTAAAGGTGATGTAAATTGTGGATAAATGATAACCATTTATGGCCTCCCCAATAGCATCCATTGAATATTGATCCTCTTGTCTCCAACAGCTTGAAATCCTTGATGATAAGTGTTCAAATTTATTCTTCCACAAGTATCTGGAAATCCCTGCATTTTCATTTTGTTAAGAAATAGAAAATCACAGCAAAGGATGAAATTTGAAAGGTGAATTAATATGGAATCTTCTACACTGACATCTCATTATCTAGGCATATCTTACTCTAATGACTGACAGTATATCCTCTAATAGTTCATTCACTCAACATTCATTCACCCCCAAATTTTGACTGAATTATTAGAGGTATTGTATTAAACCTCAAAAATGCAGAAGAAACTACATGAATATGGTTGTTTACTGTACATGTATGAGTTGATGAACTTCCTGTCCTACATGTACTTATTGGGATGTGATTGTGATTGAATTATTTGAAAGCTTACCACAATTCATATTCTCTATCCACTGATGTAGTATAATAGAAACTCCAAAGCGTCATGCCACTTCTTCCAGTTTACTTGTTGCCAATGGTTGGTTGTTTGGAGTTTAACGTTGCACCTAACCTTATTGGTCACACGGTGATGATGACCCAAACAAACATACCCTAGCAAAACCCTAACCCTAACAAAAATCTAAACAAAAACTACAAAAAAAATTGAATTTTGAAAATTAGGCTCTACAGACACTGGTGATCACAATGGATCGTCAGAGAGCTTAATTTGTTTGGCACTTTAATTTACCCCATGTGCCAGACAAACATGGTATGGTACAAACCATACTGCCCTAAGCTGGAGGGATTGTTTTGATATTAATGCCCTATTGTGTCTGAGATGATGGAGTCATTATTTTTATTCCCATTGCATGCATGCATTGCTTCTAATGCTTTAACATGACCAGGCCATTTAGAAGTTCCATGGTGTATTGTTCTTTCCGTAAGAATGGGTGAGTGAATATGATTTAACGTCGCTTTCAACTATATTTCACTCATATCCCGACGTTGGGTCCTATTCCTTTTCACACTCTTTCCGTAAGAATCCATGGTCATAAGAATCCATGGTCGCTGTGTAATATGGCAACACACTGTTTCCATCAATATATTACCAGAAACCTTTCTACAATACACCTCTCACACAATAACTATGATAAAAATACAAGAAAATATCAACAGTCAAGTGAAGACAACCAGAGATATAAACAATACATGCACAAATGTATCCGTTACATGCATGTCCTAGCACACTCGAACATTAAAAGAATGATGACAACACACAATAACATCATCCAGCAGCATATCCCCAAACATAACCATCACACTACTATTCAGGGATTCACAGTGGTCCAAAGTACTTCTAACTCCAATTAAATGATTTTACCCTTTAATATTTTATTGAAATTGGGTATTCTTCAGATTTGCACAAATTTAATAAATTTCACATAATATACTGTTTTAGACTCGTACATGGGTTCATTGATTATAGAAATAGACACACTTCTGTGCTATACTCCATGTAAACATAATTAATGCACAAACTTTCCACTCTCATGCTAGAGCCTTCATCAAGTGATTAGCAATTTACATGAAATTCAACAGATCACTTGTTAATGAGAGTCAAAAGCTTGGATATGAAATATATTTACGTGAAAAAAAGATCAGAAGTTTGTCTGTTTCTTAAATTTCATACAGTTTTATCCTTTTGAATCAGTTATTGAGTTTTCATCAAAATGTCTAATATTTAAATCAAGAAACTTAGGGAAATGGATTGGACTTGGTGATTGAATAGACTTTGTTCTTGAATTGACTAAGTGATTGGAATTTTGCATCTGATTATTGGCAAAAAAGGGATTTCCATGAATCCCTGCGTTTGTTTTGATATACACCTATTATCACTCATGGTATAATGGCTTCATGCCACTAACATGTCTGGTACAAGTAGGCCTACACATAGAATTTTTGTGGGACCTCGTCACAAATGGTGTGATTGACTAAGTGTTTTGTCAGATTTCTTCAAGGGCAACTCGCATTCTTCCCCAATTCATTTCAAATATTCAAATGCAGTCAATCAGCAGTTGTGTAGCCAGAAGATTTCCAATGACGCACTGGAGATGTGGCAACGGTGTATATTGTCTCTTGACACAAATCAATGTTCACTGGGAGAACAGGAATATCCCTCCATTGTATCTGTGCTGATGACAGCCCTGTAGGAGAACTGGACAGTTCTTTCATTCAACAATAATGACCTTGAGTCTTGGCTGTTATCATGGTTATACGGACCCTGGTCTGTTTTTCTCTAGTATAAAAACCTATTGCATCAAGCAAACAGAAGAACTATACAATGTATACAGGTTATATTACATCCTGTACCATTATGTACATACAAATATTAATTTAATATCATGTGCTGCATATCATGACAAGTACATGTAAATGGGAGACTCCCAATAGACTAGTTTCCTTGGTTTGCCCAAGCTAGCTCAACTCAGCAGTTGACACAAGCTCACTGAATGGGGTTTACCTTAGTAAGGTGTCCATAAAGTCGATACACAAAATCTGAGGGAAAAGTTCCAGAACTCTGACATTTGGAACTCCTCTCCCATTTATGATATATTGAACATAGTGTACATAGGACAAAAGGTGCAACTTCCCCCCCCACCCCAACAAGCCTTCCATCCAAGTGTATATAGTTCATGGATGCTCCCAAAGAAAGGATGTGATGACCACTGCATCCAGCACACTGGGTAACTTACAGTTGAAAGTAGCTACTATATTGGGAGTTCCCCATAGATTAAAGCTGCTTCCATTATGCTATTCATTAAAACATTTTTGTGTATGTAATAATACATACAATATTACCCAATAAGATATATATCTCGAGCAATGCGTTCTCCCGTGCTTCAACAAACGTAACATATAACAGTAGAACTGTTTCAATACATGTGACTCAACAAAGAAAACAAATGTTTTTCATACTCCAAGCACTGGTAAACTATCTAGCACCATAATTGTTGTGGCCCATGTTAAAATATTGTTGATCAGTCTAGTTTCGGTAAAAACAGTCTCATATTTTGTCAAGAATGTTATTGAACACAGGACAAAATGTGGCTGTAATTAAAACAATGTAAAATAATGAGATTATTAAAGACAGGTACACATTAAGTTCATAGACTACCCACATCTGGAAATTGTTTAAGTATGCGAGGCAGATCATCTTTGTATAAAACTGGGTCAGCGCGAAACTCCACACTTTTCAGTGGCATGGTCTGATAAATTTCTGAGAATGTATTAATACATTCTGATCGTTCAACCATGTGTGTCAGATCTGCTGATAACATTTCATTGTTCACACACTCGGGGCACTTAAACTTTTTGCGGGGCGTGACTTTGATTGGGGCCTTGCCGGTTGTGTTGGCGATGAGGAAGTTCATGGCGATGTCTTCACAGTTCATGTGATCATCCACCCACAATTTGATGTTACCTGGCATGGCTGTCGTGTACAGGTAACTGAAATACTGAAAACATAACAATCAATATTAATCACCAGAGAATAAGATGATTACCAGTAAACAATTTAGGCATTTGAATCCCTATACTGTCTGAAACTGGCTCTACCAATTGAGATTATAACAGCTGTAATGGGCAAAAACAAAAATCGTTTTTCAACTTTGCATAATAACTGATCTCATTTGCTTGTAAATCTGTTCAATGATGAAATTTTCAGCAACAGATGTTCAATTTTTATTGAAAATTATGCTTGTATAAAGTTTTATTTTCTTGAACATCTTTTTGTAGGAGATGCTAAATCAAATTAAGAATTGTACGATGAATACTTGGATGCTTTATTTCCACTTTCGTCACGTGATTTAATCCTGCAATGCAAGGCGGATTGCTTTTTTGAAATTGCTCACAATGAATAAAACAATTTCATTATTTACCAACATAAACAATGAAATTTTGATTCTGGTACCTACTTATGATTATATGATTGAATCGTCTCATACAAACCTTATGATAGAAAGCTGCCCCAGTGAGAACCATGGATATGGCATTGGTCCACTCTGACTCGTACTTGTAACTCTCAGACGTGTTGTCCCACACATGAAGTCGAGAAGGGAAGCCAACTAGTCGGTCTGGGAACAACCTCCACACCTGAACACACAAATTTCTTTTGATCACCAGAGATTTTTTTTAACATAATAAAACCCAGAGTAATGAATCAAGACTATTTTGGTCAGCTCCATATTCCAACCAATATTTAGTATTTTTCAAGAACTCAGTTTTGAACCAAGTTTCTAAGAATTTTACACACCTATAGCCACAGACCATAGGCGAGAGACTTCTATATTTGGTGATATCTGATAGATCTAAAAGTTCCTTATATGGGGAGACACAATCAAATAACACTGTGAGATGGATCCCTATCACTCTTAACCAATTAATTACATTATGTTCATATTACTGCAGGTACACTACCAAGATACGTGACCAGAGTCTGTCACTCCTCTGATCACTCAAAATGGTGTCAATGTGATTCACCATTGTGAAATATATATCCCTAAAAAAGAGCTCCTGAGAACAAAACAACCAGACTTATTATCTTGTAAACAAACAGGTCCGTTTTCACTATGGTAAAATTCAGCTGTTATCCACTGAATTAAAGCCAAGATTTGAGGAAATCTGCAGTAGAACCAAAGATGACCTACATACCTCATAT
>JAVTVY010027255.1:0-11569 GCA_036873755.1 Hanleya hanleyi
GGGCCAGATTTTGTACGACGTGGAGGGCAAAGTACACTTCGTGGACGAAGCCATAAATGTTCCCAGCGATCTGTTACACGAAGATCATCCAGTGAGTGACATTTATCGGCGCCATTGGCCCATGATCCGGCACTGTTTCTACCGTCATCGCCCTATTCAAGATATCTACAATTTCCGACTGACCGACCTCGCCCGTCTACGTAGCTACGCAGAAGCCATCTTCAAAGATCAAACTACGGCCTTCAAATTGAATCTGGCGTTTGGTTATGTGCTGCAGCATAAAGAGACAGTCCAAGTCCGATAGTTTTACCCGAGCAGTAACATCCGGGTATTTGACCAACCGTTTACCATCATTAACCGAGTGTCGCTAGAGACGATGCTGGAGAAACTGGACACCGTGGATCCCTTGGAATGGGCCCAACAACAACGCCCCAACACCAAGTGGACAGTGGAAAGTGTGACCAATGTTACGTTTTTCGTTACCAAGCTGACCGACCACTCCCATCGACTGAATGCGTCACTCATGCACTGATGAATACCATAACATGCCGTACATACTCTATATGTCTACATGTTGATCGTTGACGGTACGGAGGTGACCTAAGAGACACGGATGTTACCGAAGATGTCACGGCTCGGCCCTCGACTTGGGGATAGTTGAACTGAGTGTGCTAAAAATAGATCACCAGCTAGCGTGCTATGAAAGGGAAGCGGCCTGGACGTTTCATCAGACACTCTGTCAACCACCAAGATGTTCACTTGCACAACTTGCCAGAAGCTGTTTACTCGTCTAGATAATTTACGACGCCACGAGGCCTCTACCCACAACGATGCTCGGTATACTTGTACAACCTGCGCACGGTCATTCAATCGGGAGGATCATTTACTGTGCCACGAACGCTCATTCCACGAGGGCGGGACGGAACAATGTAACGGTTGTGGTCAACTCTTCAAACGACGCAGTCATTTGCTGCGACACCAACGGTTGATTCATGCCCCGGTACCATGGCATGTGCGACAACTTCCTACTGAAGAGGAGCCGCGGAAGGTCAGACCTAGTGAAGATGAGCCCGGGGAGACGAATGCCACTGGTGATGCGATGAAGGAGAGCCCGTCTATACCCACAGTTCAGAGCCTGGATATCCAACCGGACCCCACCGTTACGGTTTCGAGTCATACGCCTGACAACATCGAACATTTTCTAGACGAGCCCATAAATGTTCCTAGCGATCTCTTACAGGGCGCCCATCCAGTGAGTGACATCTATCGGCGCCATTGGTCCATGATACGGCACTGTTTCCACCGTCAACGCCCTATTCAAGATATCTACAATTTCCGACTGACCGACCTCGCTCGTCTACGTAGCTACGTGGAAGCCATCTTCAAAGATCAAACTACGGCCTTCAGATTGAATCTGGCGTTTGGTTATGTGCTGCAGCATAAGGAAACAGTCCAAGTCCGATACTTTTACCCGAGCAGTAACATCCAGGTATTTAACCAACCGTTTACCATCATTAACCGAGTGTCGCTAGAGACGATGCTGGAGAAACTGAACACCGTGGATCCCTTGGAATGGGCCCAACAACAACGCCCCAACACCAAGTGGAGAGTGGACAGTGTGACCAATGTTACGTTCTTCGTGACCAAGCTGACCCACCAACCCATCGGGTGAATGTATTCACCCAGGCACTGATAGATACTCAGAATGCACAAGCAACTATCTGAGGATATGTTGCCTCAACGGTATCCTGGGCTGCCGATGATGATTACAATAAACGGTTCAAAGCGAACATGGCCGAAGATGGAACTTTCTGAAATGAAGACTTCTGATTGGACAAGAATATATCTAACGGACAGGAACGAATATGACAGATGCAAATGGTGGCCTCTGATTGGACAAGAGTCTTCTTGAATTGTAACACCAAGTGGATAGTGGAGATAATGACCAATGTTACGTTCTTCGTGGTTAAACTGACCACCACCCCCATCGGATGAAAGTATTCATCCATGCACTGATAGATACTCAGTATGCGCAAACAACTATCTGAGGATATGTTGCCTCAACGGTATCCTGGCCTGCCCGACGATGATTAGAATAAACGGTTCAGATGGCACTTTCTGAAATGGAGACTTCTGATTGGACAAGAATACATCTAACGGACAGGAACGAATATGAAACATACAAATGGTGGCCTCTGATTGGACAAGAATCTCCTTGAATTGTAAATATACCCAACGCGGCTCCCCCAGCGTGGGTATGATGTAACATTGGGGAGAATAAACTATATGAAAAAAACTTCTTGTTGTTGTTGTTGTTCTCTCATGTGTCATCCTTGTTGTTGTTGCTGTTGTTGTTCTCTCTCTGGTCTATATCATGGCGTTATGTTAGAGTGTTAAGGTGTAACGACGGGCGTTGACGGGCATCACCGCATTTCGAAGAATTAGTGACAATTCCATGGAATATCAGAGCTTCTGAGCTATTTCACCAGGGCGTTGAAGCCTTAAGAATGGTGTTGGTGGGCGTTGCTACAAGATGACACCTCACACGGTCCATTTGGACCGCGGATGGTCCATCTCTACACCAAATAACATCCTTCACTGCTAAAAATGCCCACTTTCGCTACAACTTGTACTAATGACGTCACCAATGACGTCACAGATGCTATAAATATCCCTGAAATCAGGGTCTATACTCCGAGAGCTACACCATGATACCCACACGACGCATTCGCAACGCGGATGGTCCATCTCTACACCAAATACCTTCCTGCACTGCCCCAAAAGGCTCACTTTCGCTAATACTCCTACTGATGACGTCATCGATGACGTCACTGATGCTTCGGACATGCCTCAATTCGGAATGTACACCCCGAGAGCTACAAAATGACACCTCACACGACGCATTCGGACTAAGGATGGTGCATCTCTACACCAAACTCACCGTCACGCACCCACAAAATGTCCACTTTCGCTACTACTCGTACCGATGACGTCATCAATGACGTCACAGATGACGCGGACATCCCTCAAATCGGAATGTACACCCCGAGAACTACAAGATGACACCTTCCAGGACGCATTCGAACCATGAATAGCCCATCTCGACCCCAAATACCTTCATGTACTGCCCGAAAATGTCACTTTCGCTACTACTCGTACCGATGACGTCACCGATGACGTCACAGATGACGCGAACATCCCGCAAATCGGAATGTACACCCCGAGAACTACAAGATGACACCTTCGAGGACGCATTCGAACCGTGAATAACCCATCTCGATCCCAAATACCTTCATGTACTGCCCGAAAATGTCCACTTTCGCTACTACTCGTACCAATGACGTCACCGATGACGTCACAGATGACGCGGACATCCCTCAAATCGGAATGTACACCCCGAGAACTACAAGATGACACCTTCCAGGACGCATTCGAACCGTGAATAGCCCATCTCGACCCCAAATACCTTCATGTACTGCCCGAAAATGGCCACTTTCGCTGCTACTCGTACCGATGACGTCACCGATGACGTCACAGATGACGCGAACATCCCTCAAATCGGAATGTACACCCCGAGAACTACAAGATGACACCTTCCAGGACCAATTCGAACCGTGAATAGCCCATCTCGATCCCAAATACCTTCATGTACTGCCCGAAAATGGCCACTTTACTTACTACAACCAACTGCGCCTGCGCAGATTGACGCGACTTGCATTCAAAAACACGCCATTCTGACTCTACCCCACACAAGCTTCACTTTGACACCCTCCCCGACCCATTCGGACCCATAGCGGTCCATCTCTACCCCAAACACCTTCATGTACTGCCCCAAAATGGCCACTTTACTTAATACAACCAACTGCGCATGCGCAGATTGACGCGACTTGCATTCAAAAACACACCATTCTGACTCTACCCCACACAAGCTTCACTTTAACACCTCACACGACCCATTCGAACCGTGATTAGCCCATCTCTAACCCAAACACACCCCTACATAGCACCCAAAATGCCTGTTTTCTATACTACGGCCAGACTGCGCATGCGCAGACTATTGAACACGGACGAACCATTAGCCCAGTCGGATGCTGCTGCACGAGAGCTTCAAAATAAGACCTCACTCGCCCCCATTGGACCACCAGGGACTCACCTAGACTCCAACATGTCCACCCCGTATGGCCCTATACACCCATAGCCATGCAGTATAGGCCTATGGGCCTACCCAGGCCTTGGTGACTTTTTTCAAAAATTTCACCAATTCGCTCCGCAACCCTACCCATCGTGCTCTAAATGTCGAGACGTGAAAAACGAGACCCCACACCCCTACCGCAAATGTGGAGAAGTGGGTTTCCCAGGGGGACAAACATCGGTCCTATACCCCAGTATGGGAATATATATTTATATATATATGTCTATATGGGGCTATATCGTACTTTTTCAAAAATTTCACCGATTCGCACGGGGACACTTCCTATCATGTTCTAAATGACGAGACGAGTAAAACGAGACCCACAACCCTACCGCAAATGTATAGAAGTACGTTTCCCAGGGGGACAAACATTGATCCTATACCCTCAGTATGGGACTATATGGGGTTCGGTGACTTTTTCAAAAATTTCACCGATTCGCACGGGGACACTTCCTATCATGTTCTAAATGACGAGACGAGTAAAACGAGACCCCACAACCCTACCGCAAATGTATAGAAGTACGTTTCCCAGGATGGTCCTATACCTCCCATACCCCATATAGGCATTTTCCGTAATTTAGAATAAAGTCCGTATTCCGTATTTTTTCAGGAATTTTTTACATACACCCACCCTGGAACTAGGGGGAGATAACTCTATTGACAGGCGAGCCCCGTTAAGCCCGGCGACCTATATACCACCCATACCCCATATAGGCATTTTCCCAGGTTTTCGATAAAGTCCGTTTTCCGTTTTTTTTTTTCAGGAAAAATTTTACATGCACCCACCCCATTGCCTGAATGCCTCTTCACCTAGGCTTCACTTTGATACCTCACTCGACCCCATTGGACCATTAGGGGCTCCCCTAGCTCCAACACATCTATTTCCATACCCTTGGGCCACCGCGCATGCGCAGAATGACCCTAATTTAACCCCACACCCAGCCCATCAGATGCCCCTTCACGAATGCTTCACATCGATACCTCACTCGACCCCATTGGTCCATTAGGGGCTTCCCTAGATGCCAAAACGTCTATTTCCATACCCTTGGGCCACCGCACATGCGCAGAATGACCCTAATTCAACCCCACACCCAGTCCATTAGATGCCCCTTCATGAATGCTTCACTTTGATACCTCACTCGACCCCATCGGTCCACTAGGGGCTCCCCTAGCTCCAAAAAGGCTATTTTCATACCCTTCGGCCACCGCGCAGGCGCAGAATGCCGATATTTCAACCCCACACCCAGTCCTTCAGATGTGCCTTCACATAAGCTTCACTTTGATACCTTACTCGACCCCATTGGTCCATTAGGGGCTCCCCTAGCTCCAACACGTCTATTTCCATACCCTTGGGCCACCGAGCATGCGCAGAATGACCCTAATTTAACCCCACACCCAGCCCATCAGATGCCCCTTCACGAATGCTTCACATCGATACCTCACTCGACCCCATTGGTCCATTAGGGGCTCCCCTAGCTCCAAAACGTCTATTTCTATACCCTTGGGCCACCGCGCATGCGCAGAATGACCCTAATTCAACCCCGCACCCAGCCCATCAGATGCCCCTTCACATAAGCTTCACCTTGATACCTCACTCGACCCCATCGGTCCACTAGGGGCTCCCCTAGCTCCAAAAAGGCTATTTTCATACCCTTCGGCCACCGCGTATGCGCAGAAGGCCGATATGTCAACCCCTCACCCAGCCCATTAGATGCCCCTTCACCTAAGCTTCACTTTGATACCTCACTCGACCCCATCGGACCATTTTATCTAGGGACTACTTTTTCTCCGCGGAAGCTTTTTCCCGAGACCGAATCACCGCCAAAACCGCGGCCAAACCGCATCACCGCGGATGAATACATCCTGAATACATCCTCTGGTGGCCCTCCGTAGTTTCGTAGTAATGGCCCCTCTCTAATTTCATAATACGATAGACTGCCCTTGTTCTGCTACATCATAATTCTTCTTGTCTTCTTAATAGCTTATATCTATAATGCCATCCTATTCAGCATTATCAACGCTGCAAACGAGTACGTACAAATCGAGTGCTGGCCTCGTCTATACGCTGATCGGGATCATGGAGTAAAGTTTGTCCTGCCTCAGTTATGCCCCTTGGGTGTGCCTAAAAATCGGGACTCATTTACGGGAAGAAAATCTGACAAAAAACGGTTAGGTTAACACCCCCTTTTTTTTGCCTTTTTAAGTTGAGACCGGACCAGAGAACGTGAGTAAGAAGTTTAATTGAAATCGCTCTTACAGATTTTTCTGGAAATTGAGCCGAATTTGACCATTTTCGACATTTTTAAGGGGTTTTCTAGGAAAAATGAAGCAAGCATGGAGGAGAATGTTCGAGTTAAATTTTTCTATAACATAGCAGTGTTATATCTTAAAATAATGGTTTCATCATGCTCTTTCAGAAAATATATACATATAAGTGATTTGGGTTGAAGGTTTTGCGACAACTGGTGGCCGAAAAACGGACCCATAGTCTATTCCATGCCGAATAAAAGAATCTCCGGAGTGCACCCTCTGCAGCAATTGGAACTCTCCTGGATTGGAGGTAGCTTTTGGTCTTTCTGCCGGAACTATATTGCATTTGACCTCTGTGACCCTCCCGTGACCTCCCTAATATGCAAATTTCTGAGGTCAATAGGCCTCATCTTGCTCTCTGTATACTACTCATGACCTTTGTCATACAACCCTCAAACAGCCCTCATTCCATCCTCTCGACAACTCACTTTCCTTCCACCCCAAAAATGTTCAGAGATTAAGGTGTTTTATACTACCGACGACGGCTGGTTACTAAATGGTCGGTTTTACAATTCAACTTTCCATCTTGTACCGATATTCAATAATCCATCTTGTACCGATATTCAATAATCCATCTTGCAAAATTGAAATAGAAATATGTCAAGCTCAACATAACTCCTGTACTCCAGGTTTACATCTCGTAAATTTGAATATAGACAGAAGGAGAGGTCTACTCGGCTTGCATCTTGTGCAATTCAACTTATTGATATCATATATATAGGAATACCGTGGACATGCTTTGTTAACATTCGTTCCATTTCTCCTAATTTTCAGCATTTGCATTCACCACATGTGGTTTTATTTTGGATCTGGAACGGTACAAGGAGAAGCACATGGTTAATTTGAATCAGACAGATCTAACTGAAAATGAAGCCGTATTGTCGTAAAACGCATATAGGGCCTTACCTATATCTGGAAGTTGGGAGACATGGGGATACACCCTGTCGATAGAATTATATTTCTAAATACAAAACACGGAAGCGATATCGAGCTTCTCATCTTTCTGTTCTGAATGTTGTCAATGGGAAAGCATTCTGCGCGACCCCAGTCCAATCAAATACCAACACTGAGAGATTTGCCCGGGCTGATTGTCCCATTCTCCCATTGTCAGAGTTTACAACCTCCCAAATATTCCGCGTAACACCCTCTGACTGCGCCGAGATCGTGGGATCTCGCTATATTTAGATGAAGGCCCATGCAGTTTATGTGGAGAAAAAGCTGGAGAACAAACTCTTTGAAGTCCGAGAGGAAATAACATGGGGGTGTCTCTTAAATCAGAACATTCACCAGAAGGAGACGAAATATACTTGACATTGCCTGACGCTTGGGTCATTCATCTAAGAGCATGTTCGGAGGTCATGATTTCACGACATGTTCGGAGGTCATGATTTCACGACATGTTCGGAGGTCATGATTTCACGACATGTTCGGAGGTCATGATTTCACGACATGTTCGGAGGTCATGATTTCACGACATGTTCGGAGGTCATGATTTCACGACATGTTCGGAGGTCATGATTTCACGACATGTTCGGAGGTCATGATTTCACGACATGTTCGGAGGTCATGATTTCACGACATGTTCGGAGGTCATGATTTCACGACATGTTCGGAGGTCATGATTTCACGACATGTTCGGAGGTCATGATTTCACGACATGTTCGGAGGTCATGATTTCACGAATGCGCTACAGAATATGTTCGATTGAAGTATAGTATTCGTTGTGGTGTACAAGCTATCCGTCATGGCTCAGATTTGAAAGATGGACCCTGACTTGGGATGATGAGCTATAGGAGCGAAGATAGTAACAGCCGCCGTTTCTGTGTATACTTGGTGATATGTGACCGGACCGTGCGAATGATGGAAAGCTGGAATATGAGAGCGGTGTCGAGCTTCCATCTTTCTACTTTCAATTTTGCGTTCGATGGAAAACCGGAATACGGGAGCGGTATCGAGCTTTACATTTATGTATCTAATTTTGAGAGATGAGAAGCTAGAATACGGGAGCGGTGTCGGGCTTCTATCTATCTAATTTTGAGATATAGAAAGCTAGAAATACGAAAACGGTGTCGAGCTTTCCATTCATCTATCCAATTTTGAGAGATGGGAAGCTATAGAATACAGGAGCGGTGTCGAGTTTCTCCTCTTTGTACTTTCAATTTTGCTGGATGAAAATATTAATAGTCAAGTGTTACATGGACAGAAGACGGACAGAACACGGGCCCTGTATGGGATACGACGGTTCTATCGTCAGTGGTTGGGTGTGATATGCCGGTGTTATGGCTAAGAATGCCCTGTGGTGTAGTGTCCATTCCCATATTCTTTTCTATTGCAACTGTTACTCAGGCCGGACACTTATCTCCAATGTGGAGAAAAATGTCCTGGCTGGGTTGAAAGATAAGAGGCGGACACTCGTAGCCACCGGACATTCTTAGCCTTCACACTGGTACACGCGCGTACAATAGGGGGAATTATGTTCCTTTGTTACACAGGGGTAAATCGATTTCTCCTGAAACCATTTGATCATGGGAGACTGCATGATCCGTTAAAATTAGGAAAGTGTCATTGCGATACTAGCTTATAGTATTGGACCCTTTTACGTTAATATCTTGATTTAACAGAGAGTCGTACAGTCTTATTGCGATACCAGTATTAATTCTCACCTTCATTTCCATTTACGACTACTCATTATTACATTTCTCTGTTCGGAGAATATCATATTCTAAGTGATTTAACTGCACATGTCGAGTTATGGCATAGATGTCTCCTCCACACTGCCTGGTTAAAATCGTATCTCACATAAATACCAGGGTGTTTACTCGAGCAATGGTCAGTGGTATATGGTATAACTAAAAGTCGACATCAAATAGATGAACTAAAAACGCTTCATGTTACAAGGTGGAAAGGATATATTCTGCGAAGACATTTGATGAAAACAAATGAAATGAGAAAAAGAATACTTACCGCCTTTATACGTGATAAGTTGATTTGGATCACAGACGTAAGAAGGATGGTCCCTGCCACAATGTCTGAAGTCAGTCTGTGGGTTAGGGAACTGACTCCACCTCCACCGAGACGGGGTTTCCGTGGGCGCGATCTGGGCGTGAGTGGTTGTCAGGACAACGATAAGGGTGGGAATGAGCAAGGAAAATTGATGCATGGTTCTGCTTCAATCTTGTGTGGTTCAGAAAGTTTTTATCTCGGCTTGCTGCAACAAGAAATTGGAAAATAATCCTCAATATCTTCCTTAGCAATACACACCCGGGTTATTGAAACCTAAATAATCCTCAATATCTTCCTTAGCAATACACACCCGGGTTATTGAAACCTAAATAATCCTCAATATCTTCCTTAGCAATACACACCCGGGTTATTGAAACCTAAATAATCCTCAATATCTTCCTTAGCAATACACACCCGGGTTATTGAAACCTAAATAATCCTCAATATCTTCCTTAGCAATACACACCCGGTTATTGAAACCTAAATAATCCTCAATATCTTCCTTAGCAATACACACCCGGGTTATTGAAACCTAAATAATCCTCAATATCTTCCTTAGCAATACACACCAGGGTTATTGAAACCTAAATAATCCTCAATATCTTCCTTAGCAATACACACCCGGGTTATTGAAACCTAAATAATCCTCAATATCTTCCTTAGCAATACACACCCGGGTTATTGAAACCTAAATAATCCTCAATATCTTCCTTAGCAATACACACCCGGGTTATTGAAACCTTCTGAGAGAGCAGGAGTATATTAAACAATTTTTCTTACATATTTGGTTTTTTGTCCGCTGTGAAGCCGAAAATAACTCACAAAAACAACACAAGTGAGTCAAACTACGTAAAAAGACATTCTCTGTCTTCTGATTCAGAAACAGAAACAAATACTGTTTGACTCGTCTCTACGTTCTTTCGCTAATTAAGCCTGATGCCGTTTACGTCATGTTTGGTAACCTTCCAGGAACGTTCTCGTGTAGGTCGTTCGTGAACAAAGACAGGACGCTGAGTGTATTACGATCCAACAGTTCCCACCACTAACAACAAACACACGTGATGTTAACACTGTATCATCTGTGATTTGCAAGTACAATCTTCCCAAAAGGGTTGAATCATTTGACAATGCTTTCTGACGCTTTCATGGAGTGTCCGTTTTGTGACTCACTCTCAACTTGGAACAACGGCGAAAGTAGACTGGCGCTAGACTTTCCGAATGTATTCTTGTTTTATGGGGCACATGTGCAAGGTCCAGTGGCTGCTCCCAAATGTTTGGTCAACAATGATCAGCCCCAATCTAATCTCTCCGCCCGTTTTAACGCGATTGGTCACAGTTCCAACTGAGTCATGTTCCAGATTGTCAATTAAGTGGAGATGCCACGCTTCATTATGAACTTCGCAGAAAATAGACAGTTTATCATAAAGCTGGACCCTTTGCAATATTCGACTTGCTGGACACATGGAGTAAGAATTTCGAGTTGCAGCGACAATAAAATATGTCAGTCATGCAAAGCTTGGTCATACATTATTTGTTAACCATTACGATATCAAAGCGACTAGTTTATATTACTCATGTTTGACGTGTCCTGGTGAAATCCTTCAGGTCTATAACGTCGCCAACAGCATGACACCGCTAACTTAAACTTCAGATAAACTTATCAATTTCCGCAATAGATGAGATGGTATAAGGAACAATAGATGAGACGGTATAAGGAACAATAGATGAGATGGTATAAGGAACAATAGATGAGATGGTATAAAGAACAATAGATGAGAAAGTATTAGTGTAGCAAATAAATTACTTGGACGTGCAAAATGTTCTTTGTCTCGTCCTTTGTGCCAACAATTAATTTTTTCAGATAGGTAAAACACGTTGTGTTTAGTACAGACAAATACTCACAGCCAACAGCTGTAGCGGAGTAGCGGATTTCTTCTCGGGCAGATTTGATGGTCGGTTTCGTTTGGACGTGAGGTAAATACAACTCTCCTCCTATACCAGTGTATGCCTAATATCACGTTAGAATGAACAGAGCTACCGTATTCTCAATATTTGTAAAAAATC
>JAVTVY010027256.1:0-10843 GCA_036873755.1 Hanleya hanleyi
AGAATAATCTTCTGGTTAACCTATTCTAAAGCACATACCAAGAACGCCCGTTCCTTCTCATTCACCAAACGCTATATAGACGATCTTCTCGCTGTGGATAATCGCTATATAAATGACGCAGTGAAGGATATATATCCACCTTCACTGGATTTGAAAGAAACTACAGATAGCCCTACAGGCACATCTTATTTAGATCTCTATCTCTATAAAAATGAAGCGGGCATTCTCTCTCGTCGACTTTATGACAAAAGAGATGATTACAATTTCGACATCGTAAACTAACCGTTTCTGGATAGTAATATTCCAGTGGGACCTGCATATGGCGTATACATATCTCGCTTAGTAGCATTTGCTAGATCCTGTGTTAAATGTGATGATTTTAATCAACGTCACAAAACATTGTTGCAGAAACTTACGTAGCGTAGCGTGCAAGATCTATGGCGCTACGTTTCGTAACTTGTGTCTAATTCCGCTTAACCCGGGGCTAGGGGCCGTATGAATCCATGTACTTCAAGATCCTCATGGTACTCATATGAACAGTCACAATCAAAGCGTGACTGAGATACATCATTCTTTAGATGACGACTTTACAACAAATATTATGGATTAAGAATACTGATCAGCGATACGGATTTGATATTTTTGGAACATCATGATGTCTTGCCGGCATCATTGAAAACTGTTAACCGCTTCTCTCTTCCAGGAAACAAGCCTATGTTTATGTATACAATGATTGTCTTTTTGAATTTGATGCTAATACTGTTATATGGAATATGGAATAGGTCTTTGGATTATGGACGCGGATATTCTCTAATGGACGACGGCTGGATTATGAATGACGGACTAGACGCTTGTAAATTTATCCAGATTTTTATTAAACATTAAAATAATTAAGATTTTGTTGGCTTTTGCGACTAAAGATACACTGAAACACCGGTTATTTTCACTGTGACGTCACTCTCGGACTACTTTGCTGTCAACAAATCGCACGTGCTGCTGCTGTAGTCTCGAATGGCTATGTGACCGACTACAGCCCAGGTTCCTCCTATACAAAATACATCCCACACATTGAACTTTGAATGACATTGTCCAATATCCTAACTGCACACGAAATAAAACGGCAGCGAATAGTAATAAACTATACCACATTTTCCTCTACATTGGTCCTTTTCGCCGCCTGCCAACTCTCAACACTTAATAATTCCTCGTTCTTGAGATATCATCTTTTAATCACGCCTTCACAGAATTTTCTGACATATTTTGGACTCATATTTTGAATGTCTCAGCATAACGAAGATAGCCACGCCCACCTACACGCGCATGCTTTGGACTGTCATCGAACTGGCCCGAAAAAATCACGCATGCGCCACGGCTTGTATTCAAATGACACCGCCATCTCCGGCAAAGTCCGTGCAAGGGAAATTTACATGACTGACAGTTGAATGACGGTCAGCTGAATATTCAAATCCCTGAGAATCTTGAACAATTGATGATAACTTAAGAATGAGGGAATACCGAGATTTCTAACTTGGAGGGAAGTGACAAAAGACTACAAGGAGAACGAGGTACATTTTATTATCACCAGCTACTGTGTTCTTGTATGTGCAGCCGTTAAATCTTCCGAAACGCAGGAGTTTCGGAAGTCAAAACTTCGTGGCATGAAATGTAAAGGGAAGGAGCTACAGCTGTGTAGGGAAGAACAGCCACACCCACCTACACAGCAAAGGTTCTATAGCTAACGTGCTGCAAGCGCTTTCAGTCGGGTATCCTGCACTTTAGTAACGATGACATCCAGCAGATCTCTAGAATTTTATTAACTTTCATGTCGATCCGTCAGCCAACTCCGATTTTGCCGATTCGTAATGACTACTCACTGACAAAAGTTCACTGTCGTTGAATGACCCCAATTGCGAGCCTGTGGAATGTGTTTTATTTTCCGCGCTAGTTCGTGTTGCACTCTACCCTGCCCTGGCCCTGCACTGTCGAACTGCAGTCACGTCGTGTATGTGTAGGTGCACGCGTACATGACGAGTCGGTCCCATTATCGTCATTGCGGGTATTTCTTGTTCATTTTATGCCTATTTGTGTTTTATTTCCTGTCGAAATCTGGTCATCATATTAAAGGCATAATAACATACAAATCCTTCCCAAATATTTGGCTTGTTTTTCTTTGACGCATAAACCTTGTGGAGGATCGGTCAATTGCCTTATCACTGTGACCACGATGACATGTATTTGCGCGCTGTGACGTCATTTGTTATATGATCACAGTGATGATATATTTGATATCATCACTCCGTGAAAATATCGCTTGTATTCGATTGATAATTTTCACTATCTCATCGCCAAGTATATAATAAAGTCCATTATGTTTGGTAGGGGTCTGTTCGCAGCAGTTCTCCAAATTGAACTTCTCAGTTTGGAGGAGGAGTCTTATAAATGACTATATTTTCATAACCGTATACTCAATTTAGGAAGGATAGGTATCATTAGAATCAAGTGAAGCTGTTCTGTGATACCAGTGCAGCACTAGGGACATTGAGATGAACCCAAATTCACAGCACCACATAAAATATTTCAGAGATATCGAAATATGTGTAAAATGGGATGAGGTGACTCATATAAATGTTTTGTTAATCACACTTTAAAACACGACAACTTAATTATTGATTTAGGCAGAGATGTTAATGGTAACTAGGCATATTACTGGAGTCTTATAGAATCTATAATCTAAAGTGTTCATGTCTTTCCATGAGAAATATGGACATTTCTATCTAAAATCTGTTTAGTTTAGGTACTTGTTTAGTTTAGGTACTCGTCTACTTTTGACCTTGTCAAAATTCACTAAATAGCTTCGCATACATTTTCTATTTTGCAGTGCGTAAAACAAACTGAACTCTACGAAATGACTAGCAATATTCTGTAATATTGATAATATATTACGCTTGAAATAACTTGTAATTCTCTCCGAATACAACTTCATAATAGTTGTTGCATGTACTAGGGTTCAATCAGGGTTACGTCGTAATATATCGGTGTTCAAGTTATTGAGGCCATATACAGTAATAACAGGATGTCAGGGAGTGTATCACTCATATCCCATGCCCAGTCATTCCGGAAAGTTAAATTGTACACGGCATTCTTGACCTTTTTCCAGCCCACACGAAAATATTGACATCACCCCATCAAATTCAGTCTTGGTACATTAAATAAATAGTATGGAGTTTTAAATGAAGAGAAGTTATTTAAAGCATGATATATTATCGATATTTGATAGTTAAATGATGGCACGGGGCACTGTATGCCAAATATTGGCATGATATTGTGCTTGAGGGGGCGACGCCTCCGAGAGTGCAATATCATGCCAATATTTGACATACATTGTCGAGTGTCTATATCATGTAACAGTTTCCCAATGATCATCTGAGCATTGGGGTGGATATCCGCCTTTTTTGACCTAATCCGGGAAAAGGTCATCTGTGGTGTATTTCAAATACACCATATGCGGTATTTGAAATATATCACGGGTGACTTGTGTAGTGAATATATTACACCGAAACGATCAAAGAAAATTCGAGAGGTCATGGGATAACATAGCGTAATAGTAGTCATTGTTTAGAGTTCAGTTTGTTGTACATGCTGCAAAAAGTGTATGCCAAACTAGTACCGAAGTAGACGACTTATTAAAATGAACAAATTTTAGTGGGCAATATCCACATCACGCGATTATGTCTGTTAGAATGGGCTGTGTCCTCGTTCATCGACTGCTTGATAATTTCAGTTTAGATATGCTAGTAGAATATACAGAACAATTCATGCATGACATTATCAGTCATCATGAGATGGGTTATGAGTTAGAATTTTAGCTATACTGGCTGATTTTGTTCTCTCTCTCAAAATGTATTTCCCATACAAATTGCCTCAATGTGGAGGCTGATTGGGCGTAGCGGGACTCTGAGATAACATGAAAGGAAATACGTCTGAAATTCTAGTCTGACCATTTGCCATCTTTTAACCCCGCTAAGATTTGTTTTCTTAACAAGGAATGGAAATAGAAGTATCTTCTGTGAAAAGGACTGGGAGTACGCTTAAATTTCCTGTAGGATTGGGATTTCTTTCATCTTTTCACACAGACGTAGCCCATAGAGCAAGAGGGGGAATAGATTGGGATTCGCTGACGAATAATTTATTATATGCAACGGCTTCGTCGAAGAGAGAGAGAGAGAGAGAGAGAGAGAGAGAAAGGTGGGCTGCTAAATTCCACACTGAATTTACGGTAATTCCTCCAATAATTAAATAGCAGGAAGTGAAATTTTGCAGCATGAGATCAAAGAATTATCTAATCGAGACTAATAGAAACGGAAGTTGACGAAATGGTCCGAAATCGTGGTGATAATCTATTATTTCGTTGTTATATTAATGACGTGTTGAGGTGATCAAATTTATAAGAATGCCTGATCAAATTTGTCCACAAGATAGGTTTGACTGAGTTATAATAAGACGATCGAATTATTAGAGGATTTACCGTAGGCTTGTTGCCGAGGGTAACTTCTTTTTGATACGTACCATGAAATGCAGAAAACTGGTCATACCAAAAGTGGAAGGTTGTCTCAAATACGTCGCAGAGCATTATACTGTGGACTTGGCGACGTGAACCGTCACCGGAGAGCAGCCATATAGGTCACAAACCTCCATTGCATTTAGTGGGTCCAATATAATAATTAGGAGTAAACTTTCGGCGACCACTGATTGGCTGTTATTCTAAGTGGCAGTGAAATGGTTTGTACTATATTCTATAATTCATTCCTATATTATTTGACGCTCAGGAATATGGAAGAACCATTGTCACAGGTTAATAAAAAAAAAATTTAGCCCGGTTTTCTTGACCTCCCTCAACCCTGGTTACCAAGGCATTAGACGCCATGCCCTCATTCCCAGGAGCTGCCATTCAGAAAAATGGTGGGGAATGTATGCTGATTTTTCCATATTTTTTAGATGTAAAGCCAGGCTATCCAGTGTGGTATGTGAGTAGTGGCCGCGAATATTAGGGAATATAGTTTTGGCCAGATGTGCCCAGCTCATTTACTACATAATAAGTAAGGCAAATATTTAGTGGTTTGTGACCTTTACGTCAAAATGTCATTTTTGACAAATTTAAAAATTGTGACCGAGGTTGTTCGATATTTCTCAGAAAAATGGATGAGTGGTATACTAAAGCTCAAGAGAGTCTTCTCAGACATTCTACCCCACAAATTGGCAAATATGACTGCATCGAGTGGCACGGAGCCAAAACTCACAATGGGGGGTATGGAAAACTAAATTTTAAATCACCAAATGGTGAAAAAAAGGAGTATAGGGCCCACAGGCTACAAGAAAATACCCCTGCTCCCAACACACGATCCTGCTGGTCATGCCCTCGATGTCAGCCATATTTGCCATTTGCGGACCTGTCTCAATCCAACACATCTCACATAATTTAGAGCTCCATTCCACAAATATGGAGAGGCTTCAGTGTAAAAATCAGGGCAGGTGTTTTGAGTTCCATATCCCCTATTGCTTGCTATAACAATTAAATGTTCAGGTAAGCTATATCTACACCTCTTTACATACCCTCCCCCCCACTAGAAGTTATTAATTCTCACTTCTCACTACTATCACTTTCAGCTTCTCGTTTTCTGCGCAGATTATGGTATGAATGAAGGCGGAGAAGCTCGGGCCTGGTCTCGTATTCCACCACTGGTTTTAACATATCTGTTTTATAATATTCTCCGCCCTCTTCCCCGATTTTTGCATGTAATTCATAGAGAAATTTTTTCTTAGCAATTCTGGCAGCTTTCGCATCAGCACTAGCCTTGTCGACTTTTCGTTCGTCATCGATTCTCTGTGTTCTGTTCAGTTCTCGAGCCACGCATGACCCCTTGGTAATTGGAGCAGAAACAGATTCACATTGTTTAATTATTGATTCAGTGATTCCAGAATTAACAGCACTGATTGCACTGTGTGTTCTGGCTTCAAAGTTTCTCGAGAAAGTTTTGTTTTTGGGGACAGACTTACTGATGGCACGATTTACAGCTTCACTCTTCTGTGTGTTCAACATGTGTTTTGTCTTTTCCAGAATGTCCTGGCCTATTCTGAAATTTATACATTCTCTGAGTTTAACTTCATCTAAAGTTATGAATGGAATGTCAGCTATTTCATCTTCAGCATCAATGAATTCATCCACTAAAGGCATTTCTATTACATCAGGTTCATTTTCAGTTCTGAAATTAACTTTGAAGTTAGCGGACAGAAAACAGCTATTCACAACCCAGTTGTCTGTCCTCGACCCTTTACACACATAGGAATACATCCTGCATAAAGATTGATCTCCCTTGTAACACTCCACGATTGCATCGGTAACAAATGTCATTGCAGATTTCAGTTTCTGTTGGTGTCGACCAAGCTGCCGGTGTGCTTCCTTGTGTTCCGCATGACATCTGCTGGCCAGATCATCCGCGAATCGACTGTGTTGTTTTTTCCGATCATCCGAGCAGTTTTACCAGGGAACATATCCGCACTGAACACCATCTTATTAATCTTCTTTCTTTGACTTTTTCCAAGGTGGCGAGTATCGAGCTGGTGTTTTGGTTCAGAAGACATGTCACCCTGATGATACATGTCACTCGCTGCAGAAAATGACCCACCGTCAGCATCTGTAGTGACATGCTTCACTTCAGTGCCACATTTAGTTATATTTTCAAAACTCTCCTTGGCCCACCGTTTTTCATTGCCAATCACATCATGCCTTTGTAATGTGGCCGAACAGTGCCCTTTATGGTATGGGCACTTAACAGCCTTTCCAGTTTTTTTCTCTATCCGTCTTGCTGTTTGACAAAGTTTTTTTTTTTTAGCACTAAATCGATCACCCTCTTCTGTTTTGTAGAGTTCGCAATGTTTGTCAACCTCACCTGAGTAGCCGGCTGGAACGGTGTTTTCCCAACAGATGAATATGGAGGATTATTATATCTGCAGTCCATTTCCACATTAATTGGAGAATTTATAGGTAATTGTTTCACTTGATTCATTCCCTCAATCTCCTGAATAACTTCCAACATGTCACTTTTGCTCTGCTCCACCAATTTCTCACCCACTATGTTACTAGCTTTCTGCATACCACTGAGGGAGGGGCTTGGCATATTCAGTGTGTGAAGCACCTGATTAAATTCTGTATTTCCAATGCTGGTATGACTCAGGCCCACCTGTAACCGGTAATTGGGAGCGACTGGATTCCTCCCCGGTTTTCCTCTCTTCACTTCATCAAACAGTTTCCATCTTTCGGACCTGAACCAACACTGGTTGCAAACTAAGTTTTCTTCAAAACCCATTCCTCGTTTAGTTTCTCCCTTAAAGTCCCATGTTAATTTTCCAACACAACTTGGATTAAACTTTAAGTGCTCTGAAAATGCAGAATTCCACATGTTCGCTGTTTGCCCTAAATGTAAGAATCTATAGGTGTTCAGTTCTGGGTTATCGGTATCCGCCTTCAGGTATGTGTCCATGAGGCGAGGGGCGGGTGGGCCGGGTCTCAGTAATCCTGTGTCGCAAGTCTCCATATCTGCATCCACCAGGTTTATGCGCTCTATCATGTCCTGGCCAATCTCAGACTTCACATAGTTTTGGAATACTCTCTCATCAAGTCGGACATATTTTTTCAAATTTCTTCCGAATTTTGTTTCCGGTCTGGCTTTCCAATGATCATAGGCGACATGCCCTTTTTTGAACCTAGTTGGCACATTTTTCCTCTTTCCTTTGGCCATGATTATAAAACTCCCCACAAAATATATCTTACTATCTCTCTCTTCAATGAATAACTTGTTTCTGTGGTTTAATCCCAGCAGCTTTCATTTTATTTGGAATTTAGACTGTCCTTGACCTATCCCCCATCTCTTATCTAACAGGCTGGTGCAATCAATGTCATAAATCTCCCAGAGATTGGTGTAATTTTAATCTTTTATTTGAGCATCATAATAAATGTATCTTTCTTGCCAAGTAACTCTTAAGTTGTTTGTTTCCCAGCAGATAAAACAGTAGGGTCGATTTCCAAAGATAATCTCTATTTAGGGGGGAGGGGTGATATCCTGTTACATAACTCCAGCCTGGTAGATAGTGAGGTAAATTCACACCCAGTGTGAAAATACTGAATGCCAACATTAAACAAGAAACACAAAATATTTCAGTTTTCAAAGTTTTATTTTAAAATATATAGACTCTTGCCCTTTCATATGAATGAAAATACATTCCTAATACATGTTAATGTACAAATATAGGTTGACTATATATTCTGCTAATAACTTTACAGCAAATAGCCATAGAATGTTAATATTCACACATACAAGCACTAATGATACATGGATTTCACAGATGCAATTTTATTAATTTCTTTTCAATTTTGCCTATTTGTAGGTCACAAACCTCCATTGCATTTAGTGGGTCCAATATAATAATTAGGAGTAAACTTTCGGCGACCACTGATTGGCTGTTATTCTAAGTGGCAGTGAAATGGTTTGTACTATATTCTATAATTCATTCCTATATTATTTGACGCTCAGGAATATGGAAGAACCATTGTCACAGGTTAATAAAAAAAAAATTTAGCCCGGTTTTCTTGACCTCCCTCAACCCTGGTTACCAAGGCATAGACGCCATGCCCTCATTCCCAGGAGCTGCCATTCAGAAAAATGGTGGGGAATGTATGCTGATTTTCCCATATTTTTTAGAGGAAAAGCCAGGCTATCCAGTGTGGTATGTGAGTAGTGGCCGCGAATATTAGGGAATATAGTTTTGGCCAGATGTGCCCAGCTCATTTACTACATAATAAGTAAGGCTAATATTTAGTGGTTTGTGACCTTTATGAAGTTAAGTCACCCTGGAGTTGGGTTTTTTTATATATAGATTTTCTCAGTTATCAGCCAAGCGCATACGAATCAAACTTCACCACAGTTAAGCTCGTTCACTGTCCATGTAAAGTTAGGTCCGTGCCTGGCAGTATGGTGGGCGGTTCATGCCAAAATTCACGCGCCTTTACGCACGCTCGCGCACTATATGTTTCAACGGGCGTAAGGTATTTTTTACACGTGAAAGTTTTATCAACCAATCAGTTGTCTCTATTTTACCGCTATAATTTGAAAATTTTGCCACTTCTTGCGTCTGGCACCGCGTTTGACGGCTCTTTTCACGTGTGAATAATTACATCGCACGTTAATTGTTTTAGCATGCGTTCACTTTCACAACATGATGTCACACGCACACAACTGACAAGTTTACATTTCCGGTCATCTTAGACCAATTAAATTGAGCAATTCAAATTACTAGTTTTTACGTATGTACACGTGTGATATTTTTAACATTCACGTGCTGCAACGCATGAAAATATTTTTGACGCACGTAAAAAGATACTTCACACGTTCATTATTTCAGCATGTACTCGCGTCAACAACACCATGTCACACGTCAAAAACTGACAAATTTACATTTCCGGTCATCTTAGACCAATTAAATTCATCCCCGGGAATTCAAATGGATATTTTTTGCGTGCGTTCACGTGTTACTTTTGAAGCATTCACTTGCAGCAACGCGTGAACATATTTTCTACGCACGTAAAAGAACCAACCACACGTTTCCGATCTGTACGGGAAGCGGCCCTTAAACTGTTATTTCAATCAATCAATCAAAATCAATCGATCTTAAATGAACTAAGAAATATACCATAACATCTACTATTTATATCTCACTCCACACCTATTTATCTATTTATTTGTTCATTTATTTATTTATTTTTTATTTTAAAACATAGCGATTGTAAACATCACAAATGAAATGAGAAATGTAACGTAGAATTAAAATAAAACATTGAGTTGATGGGCCGCGAAATCCGTATGTGGAGCGGCCCTTTTCATATTTTTTTCTCCAAATTTCAGATGATATGAGCTGTCTGTCAAGTGCCGAGTGTTTACCGTAATTTCGCATTTCCCATAGTCTCCGTAGTGTATTACTGACGCGGTCTGAGCAGGGCCGTTAGTATCAAGAAACCTTACTTAGCCAAAGACTTCCGGCCCCAGGAGGTCCGATCTGCCGAGTTCCTTAATCTGTTTCTGTATGAAATCCTTGTATATCCTTCCACAATATTCAGTGAAATTCAGTTGAACACAAAACAAATGTGGGCATTTTAAAAATATTTTTTAAGCGAACACAAAACAATTATATACATATTTTTTTCTCCAAATTTCAGATGATAATACATAGAAAATATTTCTGAAATATTGAACCATATTTCACGTCAGTAACTTGATTAAAATCATTCATTCAATAGGCTGTATGTTAACAAATGCATGATAACACAATTTCGCTATTCTCCCAGGATAATTTCTTCACTAACATTACAGGTTTATATTTACGTGCATTATTCATTATACTTTTACATATATTTTGAGAAAAGGATATCCCTCGTCTCGTCAAATGTAACAGTGTTCATGAACACAGCCAGTCTGTCTAGACATCTACTCACGTAACAGACAGATTTTCTTAACAAGTTTGCTGAATCAATTAAAATAAACCATTGGGGGAAGGTTATGAATAGACCCCCGGGAACAAGAGTCAGTTAAGATAGTGGCAGTCTAATACCCAATCTGACGGATAGAAAGCGCTATATATTATATTGGCAAATAAACATTATCCCCCAAAAATTAAATTATTATTCAATTCAATGTTGTAATTAAACAATACATTTTGTTAAATAAAAAGTATATATTTTATATGTTTATGTTTTCCGTCACGATATTTGTTTTAAAATATACTTTGAGAAAGT
>JAVTVY010027257.1:0-106275 GCA_036873755.1 Hanleya hanleyi
GCCTGTGGCATCAATCTCACGGGATAGTCCACAGCTTCCAGTGGCGCAACTTACACGTCTGCAAACTATCCAGGGTGCACTCACAGACCAGGATTTTTCAGCAGAAATTGCAGAGACGATGGTTTCATCCAACCGATCTTCCACATTACAGCTCTATCAATCTAAGAGGACATACTTCGTCTCCTGGTGTCGAGGCCGAGACATCGATCTCGATGCTGCCTCTCTTCCCATTGTAGCGGACTTCTTCCTTCACCTACACTGAGATAGGAAGTTCCAAATCAGCACCATTGAGGGGTACCGGTCAGCTTTAGCCAGGGTTTTACGTTTATCAACGGGCATCGACATTAGTCTAGATGACAGCATCTCTGCCCTCCTACGTGCCTTCGCCTTACAGTCTCGCCGTACCCGGCAACTGCTACCGAAGTGGGTTATTGGGGCGGTTCTTAGCGCTCTTCTTCGCCCACCTTTCGAACCTCTACAGTCAGCCTCTATTAAAGCTGTTTCCTACTAGACTGCTTTCCTGACGGCCTTCGCCTTGGCTTCTAGAGTTTCCAAGCTTTCGCCCTGGAGAGGAAGTCGATGACCTGAGCGGCAGATTGGTCCCGCATGTCTTTCCGACCACTCCAGAGTTCATCGCCCAATGAGACTGTGCGCCAAGGTCCTTGTGCTCTACGCCTGTATTCTATCCCAGCATTAACAGATTTCGTTCATGGCCTTGATGACGACATCCTATTATGTCCTGTACGAGCAATACGTCACTACCTCACCTGTACCGACCCAGTTCGGGGGTTTCGTCGACTGTTGTTTCTCTCTCTTCATCCAGCTGCTACTCGTGACATCACCAAGAATACGGTGGCCTCTTGGCTGAAGAAGACCATTAAGTGGATATATCGACTCGCCCTCGACGCTCCCCCACTTTTGGCATCAGCATCTTCCCATGAAATTCGAGCCATCGCTACATCATGGCCATTATGGAAGATCTTATCCATGCATTTTCCCATAGAATACGAGCCATCGTTACATCATGACCATTTTGGAAGAACTTATCCATGGATGACATCGTCCAATCCTGTGCTTGGAGCGCCAATTCGATTTACCGACTACTATGTCAGTACAGACAGATAGAGTGACCACGCTAGGACCGCTGGTAGCTGCCCAACATGTGGTCCGTTTGTTTCAAAAAAGGGGTGGGACGGTAGCACTGATCGCCACAGCAAGCCAGCCAACCAGGCAAGCCAGCCAGCCGGCTAACAAGACAGCTAATAAGGCCCGACACATCGGTGAGTATTATTTAGGTACATCCGTGTCGGAGACAAAGGAGCTTCAGAGAGACTTGTAAGACGGCGATGACAGTATGATCAGTTGGCCCACTAGTATTCGGATTCAGAAGCCTGGTATATTGACATGACCCTTCTTACCGTATCACTAGTAATTACTCTCTTGGCTCCCAATTTTGGCTCCTTAGCAGAGTAATTAACGGTACCACATCCACGATCATCTCAGCGGTTACTCTGCATGAACTCAGCTACTACAACAAGGCCGAGGTCCCTACCTCCATCTGTTGGTAGTATGGCATAGCAATAGCAGGTGAAGATTTGAGCAAGAAATATGAAACATTTATAGACTATGTTGGTATTTATTATCAAATCAAACCTGCTATTGCTTTGATTGCTCAACCCAGCCTCCCCTCAATCTACGGCCTTATACACAACACACTTACGGGCTGCAGTAGAAAAAGGATGGCGTGTTCATGGGGCACATGCGCAGAGTAACCAGCTGAGCTCTCTAAAGGGAGATGACTCTTATTCTGCAAGGATCTCCAACGGAAGATATATGACATAGCAATAGCAGGTTTGATTTGATAATAAATACCAACATTGTTTACAAATGTTTAATTTCTCTTGTGTCCGGACTGTATATCGAACATTTTTCAAGCTACGGGGAATCCTTGTTTTCTTGTACACCACTAACTATCACATGTAAACCCATACAGTGTTGAAAGTTTTCAATTCACTGTTCCACCTGTTCAGACATATGTTTTTTGGGCGTATTTTGAGTTCAGACTGAGCTCTTGTTGGTGAGTGGATACCCTAGCAACAGATGAGGTGTCTCATTCCAAAATTGAGGTCGAGGTCGGAGATCAAGTGTCACTGTGCCCTAGAAATCAAGAAATTCTTGACCAGCGACACTTTTCTATCTACAATTCCATTTTTTGATGAGTGGATATAATAGGTGAAGATGTGCCGCATACCACCCTGTAGGTCGAGGTCCAAGGTCACTCTGGCCTGAAGATCAGGAAATTATTGAAAATTGCAATTTTTCTGAGTTATTTCATTAGGGATAGAGATGTGTCACATACAAAATGTAGGTCACGGTCGAAGGTCACTGTGACACCAAATTGGAGCAATCTTCAAACATCACTGTTTTCAGGGGTCAGTAGATACATTAGGGGGACACGATGTGTCATGTACCAAAATTTAGCTTGAGGTCACTGTGACCCCAAAATCAGGAAATTGTTAAAAATCTCATTTTTTTGTGTTCGTAGATACATTAGGGTAAAACAATAAAAATTTAGGGCAAGGTGACGCGAAAATCAGTAAATCATTAAAAGACACAATTGTTTGTGTCACTACATACATTAGTGGGAGACAATATGTCACGTATCATAATTTAGGTCAAGGTCACTGTCGCCCCAAAATCAGGGAATTGTTAAAAATCGCGATTTTTTTTTATCTGTAGACACATTGAGAGGAGATAAATTGTCATAGGTCAAAAGTCAAGATCACTGTGACACACAAATCGGGATTTCTTTTAAAATCACAAAATTGAGGTCAAGGTCAAAAATGGTCACTGTGACCCCCAAGATTGGAAAATCATTAGAAGCTTCTTTTTGTGTCAATAGATACATTATGTGGAGACGATGTGTCACGTACCAAAAATTAGATATGGTCACTGACCCAAACATCAGGAAATCATTCGCACATTTTTGTGTCAGTACATACATGTGTACAATAGGTGTTGTGTCGAGTACCAATTTAGGTCAAGATCAAAAGCCAACGTCCCTGTGACCCCAATATCGGGAAATTGTCAAACGTGACAATATTTTGTGTCCATAGATATATTAAGGGGAGACGATGTGACGTACCAAAATTTGGGTCAAGGTCGGTATGACCCCCAAAATCAGAAAATCGTTACTAATTGATTTCTTTCGGTGTTAGAGGATACATAAGGAGAGACGATGTCTTGTGCAGGAGTATTTTGAAGCTAATTTTGGATTGTTTGTCAGGGGATGCATATGGGGGAAAAGATGTCACATACTAAAAGAGGACACATACCAAAATTGAGGTCAAGTTCGAACAAAGGTCACTGCGACCCCTTGTCTTTATTGCACCATGTGAGCGTCCTGTCTGTGTCTTGTGTGCTGTCCTCATCGGGCTCTACAGACTAGTCTTTTGTGTTAAATGCCGTCATTTACATCTAACGACGATACAGCTCACCAATCTCCAATGTACGAGTTGTCACAGCGAAACAGCTCACCAATTACCAGTATACGAGTTGCCAGAGCATTTCCATCATAGCTCTCTAGATTTGTATCTAATACCGCTTATGCCGGTGCTAGGGGCCGTGTGGTCATATCATCCAAGTTGCCACATGAACAGGTACAATAAAAGCGTACCTGAGATACAACACATATCACGAATCGTTAGATTCTTGGTATGTGCTTTAGATAGGTTAACCAGAAGATTATTCTGTGAAGTCATGTGACGCAGTCAGTATGTCGGCACCTCTTCCCACTTCCCTTATATGTGTTGTAATTTCATAGGGTGGATGGAGGGTGTCTGGTTCCATCCTGCTTCAAAGATTTCTTCTTTGAAGTGGCACGAACACAACTTGGCTGGGTGGTGCTTAGTTGGTTCGTCGCGATATAGCTGAAATATTGTTGAAAGTGACGTTAAATTCTATTCACTCACCCACTCACTCACCCGAAATAGGGAAATCATTAAAAAACGCCTTTTTGTGTTAGTAGATACATTAGGGTAGACGGTGTGTCCGGAACCAAAATTGAGGTCAAGGTCACTGTGACCCCAAACTCAGAAAATCATTAAAAATCACATTTTTAAGTCAGTAGATACATTAGGGGTAGACGATGTGTTACGTTCCAAAACGCCTCAACTGACTGTGGCAGCCCCGTGGGGCTTCCGGGGATTGACCTGGGATGTCGTTGTGCACACCGCAGGTCATGGTAAGAATAAGCCTCAGCTCCTCAGAGAGCTTGTCGTAAGAGGCGACTAACTGAGGCACCCGTGGGTATCCCGGTTGTGAAAAAGAATAGGACCCCACCTGTGTGTGAAAAGGAATAGGACCCAACGTCGTGATATGACTGAAATGTAGTTGAAAGCGACGTTAAATCATATTCACTAACTCACTCACCCAAATGCCTGTGGAGGCGGGCGATGTGAACCCATTTTAAATCTCGCCGATCGCCTCGGCCGCCGCAGCGATTTCGATACTGACCTATCACATCCCGTACATCTCTGAATATGTTTAACTTCACAGCATCTGTTGAGGAGATGAAGCTCTTCCCCGTCCAGTTTGTTTGGCCCGCGTGATAATGCAGTTGCGTTTGCCACGTACATCCGTTATACCCGTAATGTCGCTCGGTGTCAGTACAATGTGATTGAGTGGGGTGTCATGTCTGCCTACGTCATGATATTTCAGTGGGACAGCACTATAAAATGGCAGCATTAGATCTGCTCTGTTACAAGTAGGTACCTCCGCCCCTCCGCTCCCCTCTCTTCCCTTCCCCGTCGTGATAAAGCTGAAAAAATGTTGAAAGCGACGTTAAACCCTACTCATTCACTCACTCACTCACTCGCTATAGCCAGTGGCAGCCCGCCTACGAAACTAAAATGTTAAAGAAGTCATTTTCGTCACAGGCATTCTTCGTGATCTCGATTAAGCTTATTGCTTTGAACCCGAGCAGACCAATGCGGTAGAACTGGATGATCTGATGGGTGCGGCCAAGTACAATTCCAACATCGCCGACTTATTCACCAAAGGATCCCATCATCGGAACCTGTCCGTTATCTATCTGACCCAGAATCTCTTTCCTCTAGGAAAGGCCTCCTGAGATACTGCATTGAACTGCCAAATTTTTGTGTTGTTCTTCAATTTCATCGACAGAGCGCATATCCGTGTGTTTGATGGTCGAATTTAACATCAGAACATCGACAATTTCATGCATTCGTTTCAAGCTTCGACGAGTCGACGGAACAGCTACCTGTTCGTAGACTTAAAAGGATATTCGAAAGAGGAAGCCGCAATTGTAGCCCTTAGCACAATAGCACCCCGACTATGACGGGATTTATGATGGGCCTGCACGCCATATCCTTACTTCCTCTATACATCAGTCCAGTCCAGGTCCATCATGAAGATGAAGCGTCACTTGGAGGTTACCACCCACCGAGGCCCTGCAAAATGCGATCAAAATGCGGAAACAGCTGTTCCAGGATCTGTTGCCGTTACAATAATCTGGACTGTACGATGACGATTAGGGATACGTTTAACGGAGAAGAGCGAACATGGACGAAGGTTGACGTACCACCAAATGGCGGCTTTTGATTGGACAAGAGCGGCCGAGAATACATCTAACGATCAGGAACGAATATGACAGATCCAACATCAAATGGCGGCTTCTGATTGTACTTCTGATAGGATACCCCACCAGGTCCATTTGGACTAAGTATGGTCCCTAGATTGCCCAAACACGTTCCAGCGCACACCCATAATTCCTTCTTTCGTTACTACTGCTCAATTCCACATTTGTAGCATGGCGTCACTTCCAGTCCAAACTACCCCAAGCGTAGTCTACACACCGAGGGCTTCAATATGACACCAAGCACGATCCATTCGGACCACGGACCAGCATTCGGATCACGGATGATCCATCTCTACCTCAAAACGTCCATTCAAGTGCCCTTTTGCCACTATTCTCTGTCTGAGCATGCGCACATTGACGGCATAAACGATACACCAGTCAACTTGGAATCTCCCCCACTGGTACTTCAATATGACACCCCACACGATCCATTCGGACCACGGATGATCCATCTCTACCTCAAGTTTAGGTGTGGATATTTGAATGTGGATAAGTGGATGTAGATGTGGGGATATGTGGATGTGTGGCTATGGGTGTGTGTGTGGATGTGGATGTTAGTTTAGGTGTGGATATTTGGATGTGGATAAGTGGATGTAGATGTGGAGATATGTGGATGTGTGGCTATGCGTGTGTGTGTGGATGTGGATATATGGATATTTGGATATGGATAAGTGTATGTAGATGTGGGGATATATGGATGTCTGGATATGGATGTGTGTATGGATGTGTGTATGTGGATATATGAATATTTGAATGTGGATAAGTGGATATAGATGTGAAGATATGAGGATGTATCGCTATGGTGTGTGTGTGAATGTGGATATATTGATATTTGGCTGTGGATAAGAGGATGTAGATGTGGGGATATGTGGCTGTGTGGCTATGGATGTGTGTGTGGATGTGTGTATGTGGATATGTGGATATTTTGATGTGGATGTAGATGTGAGGATATGTGGCTGTGTGGCTATGGATGTATGTGTGTATGTGGATATTTGGATGTGGATAAGCGGATGTAGATGTGGGGATATATGTATATCTGGATATGGAAGTGTGTGTGGATGTGTGGATGTGGATATATGGATATTTAAATGTGGATAAGTGAGGGGAGGGAAGGAATTTGGCTTAATGTTACACGCAAGTATGTTTCACTTATATGGTGACAGTCAGTTTGGTTGTTGGAGGAATGTGGATAAGTGGATATGGATGGGAAGATGAGGAAGTGTGGCTATGGTGTGTGTGAATTTGGATATATTGATGTGGATAAGCGGATGTTGATTTGGGGATATGTGGCTATGTAGCTATGGCTGTGCCTGTGTGGGTGCGTGTATGTGGCTATGTGGATATTTTGATGTGGATAAGTGGATGTAGATGTGGGGCTATGGATGTGTGGCTATGGATGAGTGTGTGTGGATGCGTGTATGTGGATATGTGGAAATTTCAATGTTTAAATGGATGTGGATGTGAGGATGTGTGGATGTGTGGCTATAGATGTGTGTGGATATGTGGATGCGGATAAGTGGATGTAGCTGTGGGGATGTGGGGATGTGTGGCTATGGATGTGAGTGTGTGTATGACGATACGTGGATATTTGGATGTGGATAAGTGGATGTAGATGTGGGGCTATGTGGATGTGTGGCTATTGATGCTTGTTTGCATGTGTTTAGGAAGATATTTGAATGAGGATAAGTGAATGTAGATGTGGGGATATGTGGATGTGTGGCTATGGATGTGTGTGTGGATGTGTGTATATGGATATGTGGAATTTTAATGTTTAAATGGATGTGGATGTGAGGATGTGTGGATGTGTGACTATAGATGTGTGTGTGTGGATATTTGGATGTGGATAAGTGAATGCAGCTGTGGGGATATGTGGATGTGTGGCTATGGATGTGTGTATGGATGCGTGTATGTCGATATTTGAATGTGAATAAGTGCAGGTAGATGTGAGGATATGTGGATGTGTGGCTATGGATGTGTATGTGGATGTGTGTATTTGGATACATGGAAATGTGGATAAGTGGATGTAGATGTGAGAATATGTGGATGTGTGGCTATGGAGGTGAATGTGGGTATGAAGATATGTGGATATTTGGATGTGGATAAGTGGATGTAGATGTGTGGATATGTGGATGTTTGGCTATTGATGCTTGTTTGGATGTGTGTAGGAAGATATTTGAATGAGGACAAGTGAATGTAGATGTGGGGATATGTGAATGTGTGGCAATGGATATGTGTGTGCATGTGTGTATGTGGACATGTAGATATTTGGTATGGATAAGTGGATGTAGATATTAGGATATGTGGATGTGTGTGTGAATGGATGTGTGGATGTGGATAAGTGGATGTAGATCTGGGGATATGTGGCTGCGTGGCTATGGATGTGTGTATGTTGATTTGTTGATATTTGGATGTGGAAAAGTGGATGTAGATGTGGAGATATGTGGATGTGTGTGCGTGTGTCTGTGTGTGTGTGAACGTTGTGCTTAGTTAGCCGTCTCTCTTTCGGAAGACACGGAGGCTCTGAAGAGCCGATCTTTTCTGTCGCTGTAAGACAGACCCGTCATTGCCACAGCGTCAGCATCAATACAGCATAGACCATTGTGAGGCCAACGAGCCGTTGCTGGTACCGGCGTGAGCGCTCGTGGTCCATAGCCCGGGCATCAAGGATGGCTGTCATAGTCCAGTAGGCGTGGGTGATAGCACAACTCTCCATCTATTCGACTCTGTCGAGGACCGCTTCTGTGAACTTTTTCAGGATCTGGCGTCACCCCCGTGTATTGGCCACATTTTCGGCTGCTCTTGTCAAATCAGAAGTTAATTGTGCTGATCTCAGACTACTCTTGTCCAACCCAGAAGCCGACTCTCAGAATAAGTATAAGTCCTGTTGGAGGATGGAACACAAACCATGGACGTCTTTCGGGTTGATGGGGATCAACTGACTGTAGAATCTGAAGACTCGACCGCAATGCTTGCATTCATGGCTGGGTGCCTTATGGACCGACCGTTGATGTCACCGTAAATTATCCTTACGTTTAAATGACTTCCGGCAGATCGAACTCGCCAACAGGACCTTGAAAAGTAGACTCATGGATGGGGTAAACACAACGGATTCCTCAACCCTCAAGCGTGCATGTTCATGGATTACACGTTGATGAGATCTCAACTGGCTGTGCAGTCCGTAGCGGTGTCCACAATCCCCACATTGATGCCTGGATGTCTTATGGCGACACCGTTCATGGCGGTGTAAACTATCCAGGCGATTAAATGTATCCACGCAGGTCTCGCAGGTGTACTGGGCAGTGAATGGAATTGCATTCATGGCTGGGTGCCTTATGGACCGACCGTTGATGTCACCGTAAATTATCCTTACGTTTAAATGACTTCCGGCAGATCGAACTCACCAACAGGACCTAGAAAAGTAGACTCATGGATGGGGTCAAACACAACGGATGCCTCTACCCTCAGGCGTGCACGTTCATGGATTACACGTTGATGAGATCTCAACTGGCTGTGCAGTCCGTAGCGGTGTCCACAATCCCCACATTGATGCCTGGATGTCTTATGGCGACACCGTTCATGGCGGTGTAAACTATCCAGGCGATTAAATGTATCCACGCAGGTCTCGCAGATGTACTGGGCAGTAGTGTCTTGGATGGTAGACTCACTGCGTTGTAAGTCGTGCTAGCGTGTAAAGGACTTGGAGCAAGTTTACACGTGAAAATCGTGGCGTAAGTGGTTGAACGAATGTCTGCTGAAAGTGTCAGAACGTGAAGATGTATAGTGCGCTAGCTGGCGATCTATTTTAGCACAACCGGTTCGATCTGGTTCAAACTGGCCTGAACCAGCCGAAGCCAGTTTCAGTTGTACTCGCCTTTCTGTGGGAATTCCCTGGCGTCACCACATGCATGTCGGTTCACCTATGCACATCGTCGGGAGTGACTTCATCGGCGGAAGTGACGTCATCGCAGGCATACGCACGCGCCTGATGGTGCACCCACACCCGATGTACGGGTTCTACTCCAGCTAGGATCAGGGGATTCCCCTTCTCTTGCTGTATAGCCATATCTCCTCCAGTACATCATACCCACGCTGGGGAGGCCGCGTTGTTCATGTTTACAATTCTCGTATGCTCTTGTTCAATCAGAAGCCGTCGTTTGAAAATGTTCAATCTTCGACCGTGTATGACTTCAGGAAACGCTTACTTTTATGGGCAGTAACACAGTAACGCCCGCCAACATCCAGGCATCAATGTGGGGATTGTGGACACCGGTTCAGACCACACAGCCAGTTGAGATCTCACCAACGTGTACTCCATGGACATGCACGCTTGAGGGTTGAGGAACCCGTTGTGTTTGACCCCATCCATGAGGCGAGTATAAATTACAACGCATATAAGGGAAGTGGGAAGAGGTGCCGACATAATGACAGAGCCACATGACTTCACAGTATAGCCTTCTGATTAACCTATTCTAAAGCACATACCAAGAATCTAACGGTTCGTGATATGTGGTGTATCTCAGGTACGCTTTTATTGTACCTATTCATGTGGCAACTTGGATGATATGACCACACGGCCTCTATGGACCACGAGCGCTCACGCCGGAACCAGCGACGGTTCGTTGGCGTCACAATGATCTTTGCTCTATTGATTCTGCCCCTGTGGAAATGGCAGTTCTGTCTTACAGCGACAGAAAAGAAAGGCTCTTCAGAGCCTCCATGTCTTCCGAAAGAGAGACGGCTAACTAGGCACAATGTTCACACACACACGCGCACACACAAACACGCACACACACACACACGCGCGCGCACGCACTCGCTCAACATCGTTAGTACGTCCATGCGTTAAGACGGGCGTTGGGCACGCATCACGGACCAGTTGGACCAAGGATGGTCGATCTCTACCCCAAACACCTTTCTTCACACCCCTAAAATGGCCGCCTTCGCTACTACTCGTACTGATAACGTCACAGATGACGTGGGCATGCCTCAAGTCGCGGTTTACCCCATGAGGGCTTCACTTTCACACCTCTCGCGGCCTATTAGGACCAAGAATGGGGACCTGACAACTATGTCAAAATAAATAATCCACAGGCTAGAATGAAAGTGAAAGAACTAAAATGTGATTTTAATCTTGTGGATATCTGGTGGGACTATAATCCGATAGTGAGACGATACACATGGAGACAGAACTCGATATCAGGGGTAAAACAAAGCAGATTAGATTTTTGTCTAGTAATTGAAGACATAGCAGCCATTACAGTTGTCCCAGAAATTGGTATATCCTATCGCTCTTATCATTCTTCAGTAACACTTAAATGCTCTTTTAAGGGATCCCAACGCGGTATATTCAAAGAATAACTCTATAAGCACGGAAAACGAGGAACAGTTTTTCTTACACGACGTTAAACTAACACTCGATGAGCAAATGAGCTGCGATTATTAACAATAGCAGAATGTTATGACGCCGTCAAACGGATGAAAAAAGGTAAATTTCCGGGTTCGGACGGTATACCGGCCGAATTTTATCAGACTCTGTGGGACGACATCAGTCCCTTTTTACTTAGATCACTTAACTATGCTTTTAAAACGGGTTATCTTTCCACCTTTCAACAGCAGGGTATAATCACTTGCATACCGAAAGAAGGCAAGGACCGCAAGCTGATAAAAAATTGGCGTCCGATATCTTTACTCAACGTAGATTATAAAATATGTAGTGCTGCCATAACAAACAGGATGCGTAAAGTACTCCCATCGTTAATTAACGAAAGTCAGAAAGGGTTCATGAAAGGAAGATATATTGGGGAAATAACACGGTTGATCTATGATGTAATGGCATATTCAGAGGAGAAACAAATACCAGGTCTTATCTTCTTAATTGATTTTGAAAAGGCATTCGACAGTGTTGATTGGGCCTTCATACATAAGACACTTATCTCTTTTAACTTTAGCGAAGATCTGATTAAATGGATTGAAATTTTTCAATTGGGTTCCAGAAGCTGTGTAACAAATAATGGCTATTCATCTGATGTTTTTCAACTAGAAAGAGACTGTAGACGTGAGGACCCAATATCGCCATACATTTTCATTCTGGTTGCAGAATTGTTGTCCCTAGCTGTAAAGAAAGATAGTGATATCAAAGGAATTCGTATTGACAATCCTGAATTGAAAATATTGCAATATGCGGATGATACGACACTTATCCAGGATGGGACGAAAGAATCTTTGGCTAGAGCTATGGGTATCCTAAATGACTTTTCCAAATGTTCGGGTCTAAAATTGAATGTGGAAAAATCCAGAATTATCTGGATAGGGGGCAAGAAAGGCTGTCAAGTCAAGTTATGTCCCCATTATAGGATCAATTGGGACCCTGGTGGTTTCCAGCTTCTTGGCATTTGGTTTCACCAGGACCCCAGCAAAATGATCAATCTGAACTATGTGACCAAGCTTACATCCATCAAAAAACTGTTAGGAAGCTGGCACAAGAGAACTCTTACGCCAATCGGTAAAGTTAACGTTATAAAAACTCTGGCGCTTTCCGTTCTTAGTCCATCTGTTCACTCTTTTACCTGAACCTAGTAAAGGGATGATGAATGAACTTAAAAAAAAAAACAATTTATAAATTCATATGGGGAGGGGGGGGGCAGACAAAATCAAACGACTGACGATGGTTTGCGATAAAGAGAAAAGAGGTCTCGCCCTAACCCATATCCCCACCTTTTCGGCATACCTTAAAGTAAAGTGGATAAAAGGAGTTGCACATTTTGACGACTTCTATTCTAAATTGTTAGACAAAATCTTCTTTCCCATAGGTAGACAGGTTTGAGATTTAGATCCACTAGGTCTCAGAGAATTAATACCGAGATTAAAAAATGCATTTTGGAAAGATGTAATCACTGGCTGAGCTGAAAGTATCAAAGCCGAGTTCGCAGGAAAGGATATCTCCAAAAACTTGATTCTAGACTTTGCGCGCTATAATGAGTGGCTAGAATTAGCAGAATGGTCAACACATAACGATTTACTCGATAGTGATGGTGAATTTCTGTACTATAATTCTTTTAAAAGAAAATATAAAGTAAACATCACGAATTTCCTCATGTATTTCGCTCTTATCGCGAATATTAAACTTCAGAAAAAAAGTATTACCAAGTCATCGCATTTGGAAATGTCAGTAACCAAACGTAAACTGCTGAATCAGGAAAGGTCAAATTTTATTTACAAGCTAATGTTAGAAAGTCGAAAAATCAACCTGAGAATATACAAATCAAATGGCAAAATGATTTGGAGCAAATTACATAAGGAACAACATTTAACTGGAGAGAAATAAAAAAAAACATATGGAACATAAGTTTAGAAGTAAAAATGCAATACTTTCAGTTTCAAATAATCCATGGAATATTGATAACTAATTCATCGCTTCAGAAATGGGGAAAAGTCAACTCGGATAAATGCACATTTTGCACAAATAGTTAAAAACAATTGTTCACTTATTCTGGACATGAAGGTTTGCAAAACTGATTTGGGAAAACTTTCAACTTTGGACAGCAGAGTTGAATATGCCTCGATATGATATCTGTCTTACCGATGTAATTTTCGGACATGTTGTTCACAGAGATCCGCTGAGTCATATTGTCCTGGCTGTTACATATAAACTGCAGGCTTTGTGACATCAAACCGAGGTGGGCGCCCGCCAAAGCTTATTTCTTGAAGATTATGAGTTTAGAAAAAAATATTTCTTTTAACAATAACTTCATGGCAGCATTTACCTTGAAATAGAGACCCCTGACAAGCTCTGACTTCAAGATATCTATAAAATCTTTATAATATACTACATGTATACCGATATTTATCTGTATGTAAGCGGCAAAGCATAGCAGGGTTAATCTAACTATTGTGATAGCTATTGGTTTATTGTGATAATATATTGTTACAATGTAAAATAAGTGCACCATGTACCTACAACAACCCCTGGCGTTGTAGGGGATAATGTAAACAGGGGTCGTTAAATAAACGCCCAGTGGTTCGTCCAGGGCTAAAAAAAATGTTGTTACTTAGCAGCAAGGGGAGATAACTTCTGAACCCTCCTCTAGTGAGTGACCCAATTAGTGAGTTCGTCAGAGAAAGAATTAATCCCCGTCCTAAGAGAGTTGGGCGTAACCCCGCAAGGTACAGGAATTATTGTCAATCTAAGTCATTTGTCGGATGTACATGTAGGTTCAACCTTCTAAGCTTATCAGGGCAACCTTTGGCCATATGTGGGCGGAAAGCGATCAGAAATGATGTCTTGTGGCATAATATTTGCATACCAAACTTGGAAAAATATGGAATCACGCAAAATTTTAGGTGGTGCTACCTTTAAGAATACCTTTTATAGCATGTGAGCCATATACCAAATTTGAGGGGAAATCTGTTCTGACTTCATTCTCCGAAAACAAATCGGGTGTATAATGAGAAGATTGAACTTATCACATCATTCATTCACATATGACTTTGTGAACCTTTGTCATCAATTTCCAGTATAGTTGTTTTTCTATTTGCACATGGTAAAATGTTGAAAATATATTTGTGTTAACAATACGCCAATCGCGTATTGACGTGACGTGACCATCGCGCCATTGTTTTTTTTATATATGCCAATAGCGAAGTCTCCGAACTGTCCGTGTACGAGTAATTTGCCCTTGCCCGCTAGTAGGCGCTCGAGTCAGGGGGGACAAAATGTGGATTGGATAAGATGAAAAGACATAGGTAGCCATCAAAACAGTGCAATATATTGAGCAAACGACATTTTCAATAACTTCAAAATTGGGTTCGGTGGCATGACAGACCACACTTGTCAATGTAATACTTTGTATTTGGCCATATCCACGTTCAATGCGACATTTTCTATTGTAACGTCAGTGACATCATTAGTATAATGCGTAATGTCCTTTGTTGACGTCATGATACTGTCGCCATATCTGATTGTTGCATGACGTCACAATACAACGTTGCTAGAAGTAAGATACATTGTATGGGATTTTGTCCTCCCCGATTCAAACGTCCTCTGGCGGACAGGGGCAAATACTCTTATCATGACAGAATGGAAACTCCCGTATTATGTTGACATCTGTTCCAGCAGTCATTTATTAATCAGATACAAAAAACATGTTCAACTGACAGTGATTTCGCTGACAATCGGACAGATGGTTACATTTATTTCAAATAGGATCAATGAATTGTCTAAAACTTTAACACAATTTAAGAAGACAACTTACATTCTACTAATATTTTCTCCGTTTGGGTCGTTTCTTCCCTCTAAAGGTCAAATAGTGCAGCACTTTCCATCCCAAGAATTGATAGGGCTAATACATCATTGCTCTTTGATTTTTGTATCTAATACCGGTACCGCTCAAGCCGGTGCTAGGGGCCGTGTAGGCATGTCATTCAAGATTTTGACTTTATGTCAGTAAGCTAGCATTTTTTCTACCATCTTTTTAAGTTGCGTTTTATTGTTATCTGTATATGGTGGGGTTCTGCTGGTGCACGTTTCGTCCCCATCTTTGTGATCGCAGTTTGTAACTATGGTTAACCTGGTGGAGGATTAAGCGCTTAGTCGGACCTCACAGACTTGTGTTCTGAATTAGAACTTGGGCCGTTTCTTCTATCTAACGGTCACATAGTTCATCACGTCCCATCAGATGATTTGACGGGGCTAATACACTGTTGCTCTTGGGGGTTTATTTCTGTTATTCCGAAGAAGACTGGTATTATCCCCAACCTGGACCCTGGTCAGGGGATATAGAATACTGCCTGTCTCTGTCTTTCTGTGGGTGTGTGTCTCAACAATTCTTGTTAGCATGATAACTTAGAAAACGTCAAGTAAATTCACTTCAAAGTTGTACAACAGATATATTGAGTAAATAGCCGCCATTCGATTAATAGCAAGAACAAATAAGTCAAGGTCACAGCTGTTCGAAACTGAATCTAGCATTGTCTGGAATATATCTCAAGCTTATCATTCACCAAACATCTTGAAACTTTTCATGTGTGTTATCCATTTGAGTCCATGCAGACCTATTTAATTTTACATCGAAGATCAAGGTCATTGCATCATCCCAAAACTTGTATCTAGTTTTTCTGAAATGTATCTTGAGTAAAAATTCACTGGACTTCTTGATTCGTCAAAGGTACATTACATTACATTGTACATTACATTACATTGTACATTACATTACATTGTACATTACATTATCCTTGCGATTCTAAAGAATCCCATTGATTTGTGTTTTGTTTTTTTTTGCACTTGTGACATTTTCCGCTGTCTTATACCAATACATGTATTACTATCATGTATAGTCGTTTTCCCCCAAGCACTGAAACTAACCACATCATCATGATACTACAAGGTTGGTGGGTGTCCGGTGGGCATGGTTTCCTGTTGCTTCAATGCATTTTGCTGAGAAGCATCAAGGACTTGATAATGTGATATCTGGCACTGTAATATCACTTGTCTTAATTGCACCATGGAAGCGTCCTGTCTGTGTCTTGTGTGCTGTGCTCATTTTTTTTTTTTTTTTTTTTTTTTTTTTTACAGTGTTTTTACTCGATGGATGGAGGGTGCCTGGTTGCATGTTGCTTCAAAGATTTCTTCCTTGAAGCAGGAACGCAACTTGGCTGACTGGTGCTTAGTTGGTTCATCGTGATATGACTGAAATAGTGTTGAATGCTACGTTAAATCCTATTCACTCACTCACCCATAGCAACTACTGTGAATGGTTGGAGAGTATTAAGCTACTGTATAACATAAAGACCAGCGGGAAATATGTGCGCTCACGACTCTTGATTTATATATCTCAGCAGAGAGTTTCCGGTGAAACTAGTCCGAGTTTATGTTTTATTATGTGAGTATGCAACTTAGATACAAAAACAGTTTGGTTTTCTAGCACATCCGACGCAAACCATTGTATATAATGCTCATTTTCCCCCATGTTGTGCTTCGATTGTTTAAATACTTTGACATCATTAAAGAAAAGGGAGAGGCGGTTTTCACTACTCTTAATTAATCAGACCAGGGAGATCGCGTGCCCTTTCTATACTACTCATCGCGCACTACTCATCGCGCATGCGCAGTCGACCCATTCTACTGTAGGGTGCAAGCCTGGCCCATGCAATCTCAGGTAGTGAAAACCCAGGTCTCTCGCCCCACCCTATCCCGCGCCACACATATGCGCCCCGCTGTGCATTGAGTAAAGTGGAGGAGGAGGAGTAGTAGGAGGAGGAGGAGGAGAAGTCGAACACGCCACGGATTATACTAGGTAGATTGGAGATCAATCCAATATATTGGATCTTTTCATAATTTCAATCTTCTCAGATTAGGCTTAATGATCAATTTCGTTCCGATTGAAAACAGAGATCTATTAGATTGAAACATCCAGTTTATTGAGATCTATTAGATTGATGGTTCAATATACAGTAGATCAGACCAGGTCTCATTAATCAGCCGTCGTGCACATGAGAAACGATCGAAAAAGATTGATATGCCAATACAATTCTATGCGAGAGTAAATTAAAATGTGTTTCTCTCATACCTTGGGCAAGCCATGTCCTTTCCGTCTATTTCACTCGACTGTACTTACCTTGATGTTTTCTTCTATTTGAGATCGTATGAGAATATTTCTTCAATCAGGTATTATTAATATTACTGTACGAGTGAATAGAACTTGTTGATGCGTTGTAAAAATGTTAAATCTCATGAAAACAAGCGGGGATGAAGATCACTAACGGTAGTTATATAGTTTGGAACGGTTCATTCATTAGGGCGGGGGTGCAGATCAACACATTCAATCGCGTGAGTCTACATATAGTATATCATGTATGGAATCGACTACAACGATGTGTCAAATTAATTCAACACATCATTATTGGGTAAATAGTTTCAGGTGAACTCGTTTCCCCTAATTGCAAATTCGAAGATGCGATATAATACTAGTGGAGTTACCACAGCAAGAAGGCAATGTGGAGGCAGCATGAAGGTAGTATGGAGGAAGTATGAAGGCAATATGGAGGCAGTATGAAGGCAGTTTGTGGGCAATTGGCAGTAAGGAGGCAGTACGGAGGCAGTATGAAATCAATATGGAGGCATTACGGGAGTAGGGAAGCAGTAGGGAGGCAGTATGAACGAAGTATGGAGGCAGTATGAACGAAGTATGGAGGCAGTATGAAGGCAATATGTTCTTTATGAGATATATTCCGCTGAATATCCCGAGAAGTTGAGAATAACTAAAGCTTTGCTTACCTGATATTACCCGTCCCGTTATAGATGGCATAGTCACATTCATGTTCAAACAAACAGCTACGTATGATAAACGTGACAGAAACATCAACCATTCGATTAACTGCCACTACTACTTATGTAATGTTATTAAGCAAACGGAAAGAGTAGAAGCAAATTAAGGGATATGTCAATAATGGTCACAGGGTTTATTGAATAAGTTAGACGGATGGAAAGTCGGGCAGCGAACAAAATATGAGAAAATGATAATTGAAGTCTGTACATTTTAATTAGTCGTCTACTTTGGAACTTATCAGAAATCAATAGTTAACGCTTCATATTTTTTTTCGTTTTTTTTTTTTTGCAGGGTGTAGAACAAACTGAACTCTACAGAATGAATACCATTACTCTGATGTGATAGTGATAATAGATCACGCTTTACATAACTTTGTAATTCTCTGCATATAAATCCCCATTACAGTTATTCTATGTACCGGGGCTCAATTACATACGAAGACGTCATAACGTTTTCATGTTCAGTGACACAAAGGTCAATAATGCCGTGTACGGTAATAGTCTATGCAGTTTATCATTCGACAATTTCACTGGGCATGGAATAAAAGCGACACATCCACGGACCACCCGTAATTACTTTACTTAATTTTCATCCCATGATCAAGTTAATATGGGATTGTTTTTCTCACATAATTAAAGGACATTGCACGCTATTGCGGCCTTTTGGCAAGGCTTTGGTGTAAGACCTCCCATTGAAAAGGTAATATCCTCGACAAAAGACTGTCAACACAACTTGCAGCAGATCCTTTGTCAATTATATTTCGTGAGTCTTACACCAAATCGTTGCCGGCCTTTTGGCCCCCTTTTCAACTTTTACCAGTCGGATCATTACAAATCACCTGATTTTCAGTGAGATTGGGTGGACTGCCAAATATCTTACAAGAGCTGCCGCATGAGTAAGGCCACACTGTTCTCAGTCAGCGTTTCACAGTAATCTGGCGAGAAAAATTTAAACTTCATTGATCTAAAAAAAGTTACATGTTGATAGTGTTAATATTTGCAGCAACTATGTATATATTATATCACGAAGTGTACCACGAATACCAATGATAACATCTTCGATCTTCCGCTTCCTACCAACTTGATTCCTCATCCTGTCCATTAATGTCGAGATTTCATCAGCATCTATGTCTGTGAAATGTCGACGCAGTGTCATTAAATCCATCGATTCGCCCATCTTGTTTGCATTCGAGATGTTTGGAGCAACATCTACAACCGTCGGGAACCAACACACCTTGCCGCAAAAAAAATCCAATCGCACCAAGCCTGGTATCACCATAAATCTACCCCTACTGCACTTGCAAAGAATACACGTCGGTGACTTTTGGCGCCGATACTAAGATACTATTGGCAATGTTATTACTTTGGAGACTTCTTGCTTGGCACCGCCTGAAGTACATTCAGCTAATAGGGCTTGGTGTGTCGTAGTATCAATCGGGCATCCAGTTCTCTTCTGATTTGTAAAACCTCTGTCAGCATGAGTTGCAAATCAAACCATCATACGAATGCGGTATATTACCCAGTCTGAGTGCTCAACAGATATTTTGCGCATTTGTCCTTTTTTCTTCGCTTGTCACAGCATGCACACACCGACCTTACCATTGTCGATTTCATCTTTATTTAGCCTGATACAGAATCGTATATGTTTTCAAGCGTCAAACAGAGCTTACTGTGAACAATTCAGATAGAAGTTACATTTATAAACTCCAACTTAAGTACAATATTCCTTGCTTTATTTGCACGTAAATTGGTTCTTTTCATGCTGAGCTACTTTTATAACGGTACACATATTCGTACATGCACAGAAAAGTAATACCTTCAAAATCCATATTATTTTTCTAGTAGTTGCTACTATATTTATGTAAATAATAACGGTGTTCTTTCTCGTGTTCTGAATCTGCATCGAGGTGGGGGACGGGAGTGACAATAAATTATGATAAGAAAAAATACGGTTAGCCCTTTATGGGATTCGAACCCGATCGAGACATGCAAGAAGTTCAAAAATAGCGCGCTCTTATCCATTACACTACCGCGCGATGCGACAGCTGTGCTATCTTGAATTATCCCATTCAATGTTCAGCACTCCACGTGAAAGAATACATCTAATAAAGTTTTAATTTTATATATGACGCCAGTCGAGAACCAAAATCATCTTTGGACAACTACTAGGTATTGATTCAACAAATATTTTTTTGTAAAGTTTGTTTTGGTTCTCGACGGGCTTCATATGGTTATAGAGAAAATAAGGTAGTTATTTTACCCCAAAACAGACGATTTTGCACGAATACACTTCTTCAATGCGCTGTTATTCAAGAAAGACCTAGTGCCTGACAATTACTCTGAACATACGACAAGATAATATTCTTTAACCTAGCGGAAAAATTTCTTTCGTACGCAATATTTCATTTTGGCACTCCAAACCGCACCTCCTGGGGGCCAAATCCTCATCAAACCGCGCCAGGTCCTTTATTACTTCATCAGTGTCTCATTAAAAATATCAACGACACACGGAGAGAAACGCTGCTGAAGCGCACCATGCCTGAAGCTCGTGACAAGCGTCGTGGCTGGCCACCTGCGTCGCACGTGCTCATCCCACCTTATTGAACTCTGGTCTCAAAGCTGTCGTACTTTCATTGGCTAGTTCATTTGAGTACCCCTCTGCTTAATTTTATTTTGGTTGATTTAATTGGTTCTACGCTGTATAATATATCTGACTGGTTGATTATCTTGGAATTGTTATGTAAAACTTATACAAACAAATGGAAAGTGTTGTAAACTGCCATTCTTGGCGATTTTTGACGATGAGTAAATATAAGACGAAATATTAATCTACAAATGCTTTTCGCTAATATTTTCGGAGTCACCCTCCTCCCGTATTCTGCCAAGTTAATCAGTGGATCCTAACACAACCAATACATGTGATGAGGTCATATTGGTCTTTGCCAGGTGGAAGGAACTAATTTTGTCATATAATACTCCGTAAAAACTATGTGAGATTATTCATCCCACACAATTGTTGATTTTCTCGTCTGATAGCAAGGGCTTCTTTGAAAATAAGGGTATTTTAATCGTCGGCTTTGTCAGTAATCTTACAAGTTGACCATACAAATTCTACTAATTGCTTAGCTGTTTTCTTGATCAAACGTGTTCATTGAAACAGCTCGCATTCATGTATGTGGGTTGAAATTGTACTATTAAAATTTCCACTAACATCCCTGACGGTGACATGAATAAATATATGTCGAAATATTGATCTAAAGAAAATGCTTTTCGCGAATATTTTCGGAGTCACTCTCCTACTGTATTGGTTGTTGTATTTACAAATGGCGGCTGTGTTTGTATTTGGACATCAAATGCAATTGCATTATTCGTTAATACCAAGTTGTTTCAAGTTTTTTCTCCGACTAAAGATATACTAGTCAAATAACTCTCATGCCATTGATATAGAGATCAATAGGTCATAGGTCAAGTTCAAAGAACACAGAAACTGTATCTAATAATTGTATAGTTTGAGACGGTTCATTCATTAGGTCGATGGTTTAGCTGAACAGATTCAATCGCGCGAGAACCAATTATAGTATATCATGTATGAAATTGACTACCAAAGATGCGTCAAATTAATTCAACATCTCATTGTCAGGTAAAATGATATTTTTTAAGGAAACGAACTGGTTTCCTCTAATTGCAAATTTAAACATGCGATGTAATTTCAGTGGTGTTACCACAGCATGGAGGCAGTATGGAGGCAGCATGAAGGTAAACTGGAGTAAGTATGAAGGCAATTTAGAGGCAGTTTGAAGGCAGTACCGTGGCAGTATCATGGTAATAAGGAGGCGGTACGGAGGCAGTACGGGTGGAGGCAGTATGAAGAAATTACTGAGGCAGTATATAGAGGGCAGTATGGAGGCAGAATGAAGGCAGTATGGAGGCAGTCCAGAGACATTATGGAAGCAGTATTGAGGCAGTATGGAGTACGGGGGAAGTATGGAGTGTATGTTCTTTATGGGATATATTCCGCTGAATATCCCCGAGAAGTTTCGAATAACTGTGCTAGCTGATCGTACCTGTACCGTTATAGACGACAGTCACATTCATGCTCAGACAAACAGTTTAGAATGATAAACATAACAAAAACATCAACCATTCAATTAACTGACATTATTTATTATGTCATATTATTAAGCAAACTGATAGAGAAGAAGCAAATTAAGGGATATGCCAATAATGGCCACAGCATGAAATTCATTGAATATGATAGCCGGGTGGAGAGTGTGGCAGCAAAGGAAATAATAGTAAATAATAATTAAAGTCTGTCCATTTTAATTAGTCGTCCGCTTTGGAGCTTGTCAAAAATCAATAGTTAAGGCTGCACAAGTTTTTTTTGCAGCAGCAGCAGCAGCATGTAGAACGAAGTTAACTCTAAAAAATTACTACCATTACTCCGTGCATCATCCGAACGCATGGCACGATCATACGTAGAAACTTCTGCTCGTAGCCATGCGGTAACGGGTGCTATCTGAGTGTAATAGGGCGTTTCCCAAATGGTCACATCCGACTGGTCCCGTTACATCCGACATCGGTGCAATCACATTCATACAACGAAGACACACCTCCAGAAAGCGATCGATTGAAATGATCCCATGGTGGGCCTCGAAGTGCCCCCATCACAAAATAAAAAGCATATCATTTTCCTGTGGTCTGCCGCCGATTTTATTTTGTTTTCAAATATGTTAGGCCGTTTGTTTCTTAAGATAAACAAAGAAGCATGCTCCACTAGAGTGAGAAATAAAATAGCTAATTTGCACAACTTCGTTTTGGTCTCGCGTAGACTCCCCCAGTCTTGCGCCTCGTGAAACTGACATGTTTGCATGTGTGAGAAATATTTGAATACAGATAATTTCATTGGCTCGTTTAAATGGGGCCAACATTTGACCTCATGCTTTGGGAACAACTTTCGAACTGGATTATCTCCCTCTAGATAGATGGCGCCGTGTGAAATACATGCCGAATCAGAGCGAAAATCTAAGGGTAGTGTTAAGTGAAACGTGAAATGCCCTTAGAAAGCTAAGATGTACTCTGTGTTACTGATAATATATCAGGCTTGAAATAGCTTTCAAAGGGAAACGTCTTAACATGTTCATGTTCAGTGACACAAATGTCAATAGTGCCGTGTACGGTGTAGAGGTATCTCCCTGGGTAATTGAACACCGGAACACGAAACAACGGTACTACAGTTTTATATGGAGAGAATTATAAAGTTACTTCAAGCGTGATATGTTATCAATGTCACAGAGTAATGGTAGTCATTTTGTAGAGCTCAGTTTGTTCTGCACACTACTATCTCTTCATTTTTGAGAAGCTCCAAGGCAGACGACTAATTAAATAGACAGACTTCAGGACTTTAACAAAGTTGAAAGTAATTAAACGATAATGAGAAGACTATCTTTTAACTTTATCTTGCAGATAGATTCCAGATTAATGTTGAACTACAACTGGGTCGAAATCGCAAAATAGCAAGTCATGTTCATATCTTCTGCCATTATTTATCAAGATCTTATGTCTATGTTACCATATAATGACTACTGCATGATGAATTGGCCAAAAATATATGGTGTTCATACACATTTTATTCCTCCGAATATTTCGTATTATTATGAGGTTCATGTATTTCTAATGTTAGGGATTGTAATATTGTGTATATACACTCTTAAAACGCTAATGTTGGATTTAACATCTAAAGTGTTGGAAGAACGAAAGCATTTAGAAAGTGTTGTATTTATCACATTTAAGTGTTCAATGCAACATTTTAAACTGTTGTATCCAACACTTAAATGTGGTGAATAAAACACTTAAAAGTAGTGAATACAACACTTTCTAAGTGCTTTTCCTCCAACACTTTAGATGTTAAATCTAACATTAGCGTTTTAAGAGTGTAGCCATATATTTCTACATTCAAATCGCCGAATTAATTGTACAATATCTGACAGAGAGAGGCGTTAAATATAAGATAGGAGTTGCCTGATCGCCAATCCCTATTTCTTCTCTGAAATATTAATACTGTTTAAACCATGATGAGAAGTCATTGCGATTGTGCATTTGAACAGTCTGAACAACAAAATTGGTTCTTTAAATTTAGCCAAGAGAGGCGCTGGATATTTCTTCGCAATGGTATTAATTCCTACGAGTAACCTGTGTTATACATGTTCAGGGTAGATTCTGGGGTTCTGATTGGTTAAATACAGTTGTATATGACACTGCATTCGTCACCAATACGAGAAAATCGCTCACAGTAACGTTGAGTATTTTCCCCTGTGTTCTACACCGCCTTTGTTACGGTGTCCCCGCCCCTAAAGCCCGGCGAACACAAGAGCTATCAGCTGAGCTAACGGCCTCAATTGCCTGTCAGCTCAGGGGCTAGCTCTCGTGTGATTTCACCGCACACGTTGAGCAAAAGTTTCACGAAATTGATTTCAGTTCCCTGCACATAACGTCTTCTTCAAGACCATTTTGAAGAGTCGTGCGTATGAATTGCGTGAAAATAAGATGCGATTCATTGGCAGGTCCAATAAAACTGCTGAGCTGTTGGCTTTCGCCGCACACGCTGAGGATTTGGCTTCGCGAGACGAAATTATCAAACAAGTTTGATATTTTTCTCCCGGCCTCGCTAGGCCAAAAACTCACCAAAAACTGCCCGCACACAATTTGACGGAGTGTCGTCTGCTTCGAGGAATTTAAAGCCTTTGTGCCGTCATCAATTTAGGCACTCAAAATATAACAGATACTAGCTAAGGCTCCCATGTGCACAGCAATATTGAAACGTATTTCCAAGAAATGCTTCTCTCATGTCAAAGACCTATTAGATAGCAACACATTTTATATATATTAGCTAACCAAATTCTAACATTTACAGAATAATGCAAATGTGTTTTTGAATTCTTCAAAAGTATTTTGGGGTAGGATATTCATTATACATGTCAAATAAGCATTTTAACCAAACAATTCATTGTATCAAGACATTGACAGCAGTATAGGCCTATTCATGAAACATGTCTTCGAAATGTAAATCAGAGTGGCAGGTTGCCTCTGACTATCGTGACTGGTAGAAACTTTTCTTTGGGGCTGAGTAATCACATAAACATTGAGATCTGCATGGATTCTACAGGAGACCTGCATTGTGTACAAGCCCAGTGTATTGATTCCTCCAGTGTTTTCCAGTTCTTTCCTTCAGCTTTGGAAGAATATTGGCATATGAACATGGGGCTATGCATTCGCCTGCAAGACCTTACAACCCCTGTCTGTGACTGAACATTAGGACTTTCTCCACAACATGCAAGCACCATGAGCACAAATGCTGGGCAATTCTTTTTGAACATTTAGGGTGTTTTCACTAAATGCTGTCATAGTTGTAATATCTATGGAGAATTGAAGAAAACACATTTTCTAAATTTTGAGAATTATCCATCATATCTTTGGTGTTTGGCTGTTTTTCAAGGTTTTGATTATAGCCGTCTCTTGTCATATTATACAACTTCGACATGGACGAGAAATTTTGTGCAAATATATTCTAACACTACTGGTATCATTGGAAAGAAATGCTTATCACTGCGATGTTGCAAGGATGGATGCCAGAACGGAGGCCTTAACCTTTCGTCTATTAGTTTCAAGTTTAGTTCATATAAAATGCCTCAATGAGGCCGTACAAGGTGGATAACACGTAACGATAACAGATTTTTTTTCCTATTTCTTTTAAATTTTTGACATGTGATCTCTAGGGTATCTCTTTAAAATAATGAACACATGTGTCCATACTGCGTTCTGCATTCGAGTACCTGTGTTAATGGTTTAAATGCTAAAGTTCAAAATCGAACATGGAAGTTAACAACTTGAACACAATTACGCGTTTAGTAATTGTTAAAATTTAGGCGTTCAATAATTGAACACCTCGGTTTATAGTGTGGGGTTCTGATGGATGCCAGAACAAAGGCCTTAACCTTTCGTCTATTAGTTTCAAGTTTAGTTTATTATATAAAACGTCTCAATGAGGCCGTATACAAGGTGGATAACACATAACGATATCAACTACAACAATCTATATACATTACAACATTAAAGCACTTGGAATGGTATTCCTCTATAATACTGGATATTGCATCTAAACGATATCCGAGAGCACTGTAGTCCAGTATGATGTGACTGGAATACGTCATCCTTTAATATGTTGAAGTCTTATGGCCCGTAATTACAGTCACATATGCTGTCATCTTGTTTCAAGGGGCAGGGCTCCGGACCTCGGAAATGGTCAAATTGTGAGGCAATAATTAATTGACATGATTACTGACCGGTTTGAATGTATCCGTGCAGCTTAACTTCAACTTTATTTACACTCTGGTCACATTCATGACATACATGTATGAAGTACAAAAAAATTCATGTTGTTACTTCGGTAATCAGAGGTAGCATAGATCTTGCAAATAATAATAACAGATATGAGTTGTATAATTGATCATATATCAAAACTAGCAGTTATGAGTACTTAATATCCGTGAAATAAATAGTTGAATGAATAAACCATCGAAAAAGATATATAGAAAAAAATAATATGCATACAAAAAAATAATAATAATAAAAAAAAATAATAAGAATGCAAAAATAGAAAAAGTAATAATGATAAAACATATATACATATATGTATATCGGTGATAGTACTAATACGTACTGTACATTATTGTTATGTAACAGATACATAATATATCGTAATTATTCATATAGTATTTAGATAACATGGTTATAATTTGATACATGCATATACGTAGCTATACAGAGATACACAATTGCTGCGGTTTTCAAAAGTAATATGAGTGAGTATTGCTTACACAGATATTCAGGAATTTGGCGTATATATCCTTTCGAATTGGCTATACAATTGTGATTTTGGGTTACAACATCAAACATTGAAAAGTATTTGTATTAGAATTTATGATAGAATGAGTGATATTTACATATCTGTGTTGAAAGGTGGACATACACGTGGTTGTAATCATTAATAAATATACATATTTTGTTATGAAATTCAGGGGCTTAGATCCACACAATGGCACATTTCAGGCATCTATCGACATCTCATTATACCATAGATAGTTCAGTTAAGAAAGGCGTTAGATATTTTCTCGCAATGGTAGTATTTTCCACAAGTATTCTGTATTAAAACATTTCAGAGTAGCTTCTACGCTGTAAATAAATCGGACGCCGACGTGTTCTGAGAGCGTTTAAGATTGAATACGCGTCTTAAAGTTGTGAACACTTATGTTAGTGTTTAGAATGCTATTGTTCAAATTTGAATGCGTGTGTTTAAATGCGTTCTGCATTTGAATACCTTTGTTACTGATTTGAATGCTAAATTTTAAAATGGAAGTTAACAATTTGAACACAATTATACGTTCAATAAGTGTTACAACTAAGGTGTTCAATAATTAAACACCTCCGTTTACAGTGTAGGGTTCTGATGGGTTAAGCACAGCTGTATACGACACTGCATTCGTCACGAATACGAGAAAATCGCTCAGCAGTAGCGTTGAATATTTTTTCCCGTATTCAACACCGCCTTGGTCACGGTGGCCCCGCCCCTAAAAAGAACGCTTGACGTAATGTCGTCTGCTTAAAGCTTTGCGTCGTCATCCATTTAGGCACAAAATATAAACAAAGATACGAGTTAGGGCTCCCATGTACACAGCAATATTGAAGCGTATTTCCAAGAAATGCTTCGCCCATGTCGAAGACCTATTAGAAAGCAACACATTTATAGATATGTTAGCTAATCAAATTATTTAACATTTACAGTAAAACGAAAAATATTTAAAAAATGAGTTTTTGAATTCCCCATAAGTATTTTGGGGTAGAATATTCATTGTACATGTCAGATAAGCATTTAACCAATTCATTGCATCAAGCCAGTGACTGCAGTCTATTCAGGAAACATGTCTTCGAAATGTAAATCAGAGTGCCATGTTGCCTCTGACAATCGTGGCTGGCAGAAACTTTTGTTTGGGGCTGAGTATTTGGATTAAATTGGAATCTGGATTATGCAGTTGACCTGCAGTTGACCTGCATTTACAAGCCAAGTGTATTGATTCCTCCAGTGTTTCCCAGTTTTTTTCCTTTGAAAGAATATACGCATGCATATGGACTTGGGTGTATGCTTTCCCTGTCTAGGTGTTTGGGTGTTTTTACAACCAAGAGTACAAAATGTTGTTATAGTTGTAATGTCCATGGAAAACTGGAAGGAACAGATTTTCTCAATTTTGAGAATTATCCATTATGTCCCGAGACCCGCCCCCTGTGCAGACCTTTTGGTCTTCGATATATGTTGGCATTTGTGAGAAGTTGATGCTGGGTCGACATCGGGCCTTACAGACTAGTCTTTTGTGTTAAATGCCGTCATTTACGAGTAAATGTACGAGTTGTCACAGCGAAACAGCTCACCAATTACCAGTATACGATTTGTCAGAGCATTTCCATCATAGCTCTCTATATTTGTATCTAATACCGCTTATGCCGGCGCTAGGGGTCTTGTGGTCATATCATTCAAGTTGCCACATGAACAGGTATAAAAGCGTACCTGAGATACAACACATATCACGAATCGTTAGATTCTTGGTATCTGCTTTAGAATAGGTTAACCGGAAGACTATACTGTGAAGTCATGTGGCTCTGTCAGTATGTCGGCACCTCTTCCCACTTCCCTTATATGTGATGTAATTTTGGTGTTTAGCTGTTTTGCAAGGTTTTAATTATAGCAGTCTAGTAGTATATAAAGAGCATACTGGGTCCGAATTGGGGGCAATAATTCAGCTGGCCTAATTCCGGATTGTCTTCCCTGATTCGCACATTTCTGCCCCTAAATTCAGTTCTCAATCCTCTTCAACCTAACCTGAACAAGTCCGAAATGATAGTAGAACTTGCACGGGACTTTCTAAATTGGAAATTTAGCTCGGATGAAATTATTAACCAAGAAGGAATCCGAAATGCGACAAAAAAACATCTACACCTAAAAAAAGGTCCCGGCCCTCAACATAACAACGTAAGAAAATCCACCTGCGACTGCAATACATAAGGGACAAAATAAAATAGTTATAATTAATACAAAATTCAACCGTACACCGAGAAAAACGGGAGCAATCTAAATGTCTTAGTAAGGGAAATCAACCCAGATTAATATGTTGTTCAGGGAACATTTTTGAAGCCAGGAAAGAATAAATTTGAAATAAGCGGCTGTAAGCTGTATAGATCAGATAGATTTATAGGTGCACTGGGGGAAAACCTGATATTAATAAAGGAAGACTTGATTCACACAGAACTAGACAAAGGCCCTATCAGTGACGATCTCGAATGGCACGCTACACAGGATTTCTTCGATATCAAACCTATAAATATCATTAATTTTTATGCCCCAGGAAGTCTAAAGAAAATTTCTCAAAAAGAACTGGACAACATCACAAAGGAATTTAACTCCCCCATTATCATATGTGGTGAATACAACAGTCATAATCCCATTTGGGACGACAATTGCACCAAGGCAGACGGAAAGGGCTATTTAAATAATGGACACGGGAAACCGATAGATATGAACACATGAAAACTCTCTGCAATAGATCTAACGATTGTCTCCCCTGATCTATTCGTCAAATCCGAATGGGAAGTGATTCCTGACACGCTTGACAGTGATCACTTCGCTATTCTGACGAAAATTAGTATAAAACCAGACTCTGAAAAGACAGGCGCCCCTCCCAATCTTCAGTACTCTAAAGTCGACTGGAAAAGCTTCCAAAATGACTGCCAAACACTGCACGAAAACTGGAATTTACTTCAATTTACCAAAGCTGTAAATTTTGACAAATTTGGAGTTTAAAATTTACGAGGCATTTACTGCTTGTAAATTTGAAATTTCCACTGTGCCCGTAAACTTGAAATTTACCAGTCGTAAACTTGAAGTAAATTGCAATAAATTTCCACTGTGCCCGTAAACTTGAAATTTACCAGTCGTAAACTTGAAGTAAATTGCAATAAATTTCAATCAATTTTCATTAAAGGATAACTTACTGAATGTAAATGTGTATATTTAATCTGCATATTCAATGATATCTGAGAATTTTCTTTTTTGGGTAAAATGTTTTGGGGGAAGTGATCTTTACGATATTGCAGTAATTTCCTACAATATAGTCACTTCAAAATAGAGTTTCATGTCAGCAAGCAATCTCATTTCCACATGGGGATGGTATACTTTATAACCTGAAAATCTTCTCCTGACCGCCGTCGATTTATGCATAAAACTTCGCCGTCGTTGATTTTCATCTGTTAATTTATATGTGAAGAACAACAATTATGTCAAGATTTTTTTTATGTCACAATTGGTTCCGTAATATGATTTAAATTCGTTGACAAGCTCCGTCTCCCTGTACCATTGAAATGGAATGTTCCGCCGGTTAGAACCCGTAAACACATGTTTAAACAGTCCCAGTAAGTTTTCAAAGACGGAGGTGGTCGAAAACAACATGCCGGTTTGGCGATGAGATCTATGTAATACTGCATCAAACAGTGGGATTAAGATATTTGTCTGATCATTTGAGGTAAGCATGTCTTTGTATTATCATCCGTGTCGATAAATATATTAAGCACATGGTGTATTCAATGCTGCAAACAAGTTACATGCCCACCATATTGGTATGGCGGTGAATATACCAGTCGGTTGAAATTGGTAACCCAATATCTCAAAGGCAGGCAGGCATGCTCCCGCGAAAGGGGTCACGTGTATATCATGTGACCAGATATAAACTGGAATGTGAAATTTCTAGCATACGTATACCTGCTCCATTATTTTATTCCAGTTAGTAACATACTTCTTTATCTAATATTCTAATGTGATATGTCATAGGAGTATATAGTATCGAAGAACTCACTTCTATTAACGATGTAAAAACGTTTTACTTTAATAGTATTAGCAACTGAATTTCTTAACATAGTAGATCAACATCGTCCCTTGAAAACTTGTAACACGCTGCTTGACAACATGAAGTTTAACGTTGTAATTTTCGTATTTAATCTGTTTCTTAATTCGAAGTAAAATCTTGTCTATTGCATTGTTGTTGTTTTTTCACAAGAAAGATATTGTACGTGATAATATATTCATAGTATAGCTAATACGTGTCTTAAAGATTTAGAGCGATGACATTTTTTTAAAAGAATACTTTCTCAGTATTTATCTGTGCGATTTATAATATGTAAACTAAATGTTGAGCTCGAGCCAGATAGGGAAATTTCTATGTAAATATCTGTTGCTTGATAACATTTCATTTTAATGTCTTAGTTTAATATTGTTCTTCGCTATATATAGCTGATATATTACTGAACGCGACGTTGAAATGATCTCTCTCTCCTACCTAATATGACAATGCTTATTTATTCATTTATTTTGTGTAGCGTTGATGGCCGGGACCGAAATGAATAGCAGACGAAATGAGCGGTGTGGCTCCCGTGTATACGCGTGACGACAGCCCCAGAAATATATAGCATCTGACATTCATGTGTTCTGTCCCGCCCTGCTTAGACCTATTTTTTTTTGCGGTAAAGTAAATATTTTCAGCTATTAGTCATAATCGTAATTATATTGATTTTACCAATACATATATAAATTAATGAAGAAAATCACCAGATGTAACCGAGTTACTTAACTTGCATCATGTAGCATATTGTTTGGATCTGTTGAGCATGCTTGATATATACTTGGATATATGTGCTTCTTCGTAACATATATGAGGATGTTCGAATTCATTGTTTCACGGGTATATTGAAAATGCTGGGTTTTCCTTTTATTAGGACGGAGAAAATCACGAGAGAGGAAAAATCGGCCATTTTAATCAGAGAATAATTAGGGAAATTACCGTATGATCTGGCCTGCAGCACACTGCATGAGGTGAGGGAGGGAGGGGAGAGGGGGGATTTGGCTTAATGTCACAAGGTTGTTTCACTCATATGGTAACAGTCAGTTTGGTTGGTGGAGGAAGCCGGAGTGCCCAGAGAGAACCTTGTATGACCGCTAAAACACATATGAATATGTGTGTAGATGTTTCATATTATCAATCTCTTTTTATTTCAGATGAATTCCTCTTCCGTATCAGAAGGACGTTGCAGTGTTATTTGACAATTGGCTGCCCGTCCAGGTTTGTTAAATTGAGTTGATAACAGCAGGTAACTTTGACTTTATTTTTATCACAGAATGGAAAATTTGGAAATATACCATATATTGTGTGTATCCCACAGAAATGGCAAGGTTTTTATTATATATAAGCCTACATAACATATACATGTACATACATACTTATATCTCCAATTATCGTGAATATTCAGTATAATGTGGGTGATTATATTATAATTAAGTATATCAAATGAATACATACCCAGATAATCACGTTTTATATTCACTGTAAATTTGCCAAGAGATACAATATATTCAGATTGAATTAATGGATAATTAGTGTATTATTGTCTAATTGCAGGGACAGTTTGAGATCAACCTGTTGCAGGATGGCAACCTTTTTCACCAGAAAGCAGACGCTATGAATGATTCTCAAGGTCTGATTCAAGAGCCATGCGGGATGCGACTAGAACTCAACTGAACTGTTTTACACCGAAAACAAATATTAACGCTTGATCCGATTTCTAGTGAAATACAGTGTGACTCTGATCTATCAACTTTTCAAGGCTTCAGATGCAGTTATTTTCATACCAAAGCAGCGTTATTGTTCATATCATTAGGTCATACATATACCAGTATACTCTGTACTGCATAGAGAGCTGAGATTTCATCTTATGAATGTGCCGCGCATAGGTTGATTGTTTTGTTAGGGCTGTCTTGGAAGGGTGTTTCGCCCTGGACTCGGCATAGTTGAATTGTTTCGTTAGGTCTGTCGTGGAGGGGTGTTTCGCCCTGTTCCCGGCATAGGTGGATAGCTCTGTTAGGGCTGTCGTGGAAGGGTGTTTTGTCCTGCGCCCGGCGTAGGTTAGGTTGCTTCCTTAGAGCTGTCGTGGAAGGGTGTTTTGCTCTGTGGCCCTGTGCCCGGCATAGGGGGATTGTTTCGTTAGGGCTGTCGTGGAAGGGTGTTTCGCCCTGTGCCCGGCATAGGTCGATTGTTTCGTTAGGGCTGTCGTGGAAGGGTGTTTCGCCCTGTGCGTGGCATAGAAGGATAGTTTTGTTAGGGCTGTCGTGGAAGGGTGTTTCGCCCTGTGCCCGGCATAGGTCAGATTGTTTCGTTAGGGTTGCCGTGGAAGGGTGTTTCACTCTGTACCCGGCACAGAAGGATAGGTTTTTTTAGGGCTGTCGTGGAAGGGTGTTTCGCCCTGTGCCCGGCATAGAAGGATAGTCTTGTTAGGGCTGTCTTGGAAGGGTGTTTCGCCCTCTGCCCGGCATAGAAGGATAGCTTTGTTAGGGCTGTCGTGGAAGGGTGTTTCGGCCTGTGCCCGGCATGGGTTAGGTTGTTTCGTTAGGGCTGTCGTGGAAGGGTGTTTCGCCCTGTGCGGGGCATAGAAGGATAGTTTTGTTAGGGCTGTCGTGGAAGGGTGTTTCACGCTGTGCTCGGCATAGGTTAGGTTGTTTCGTTAGGGCTGCCGTGGAAGGGTGTTTCACTCTGTACCCGGCATAGAAGGATAGGTTTGTTAGGGCTGTCGTGGAAGGGTGTTTCGCCCTGTGCCCGGCATAGGTTAGGTTGTTTCGTTAGGGCTGTCGTGGAAGGGTGTTTCGCCCTGTGCCCGGCATTGTTTCGTTAGGGCTGCTGGATATTTCACCTACAGGGTTAGTATTTGCTAGATGTCATGAAAGGGCATGTAATTTGTGATTGTAAATAATACATCATCGACCGCGAAGAACTACGTTCTGGCAATGGTTTGTCTCGAGTTTTTTTTTATTTAAATACATATTTGGCGACCGACATAATGCTTGAGACAGACCTAATGATTCACGGAAGCCAAAGTTTCTACTCTCTCCATGCAATTACCATGATATTGCTGACTTCACCATCTTAGTTGATTGTCCATATGGATGATTAGTCTAAATATCCATAACCACACCCAAATAACTTTTACGTGATAAAATTCCTTGCATGGCGAATTCAACATTGTTTACTATGCGGACAATTATATCTGAGGTCCTGAATAAATTCTTCATATACTATTTCACACGGAAGAACTTGCTTTATTCATTAAACGTAATACAGAATTTATACTAATTTAGTGTGAAAATTCTAAATTTCAGAGACTTTTATGGCTATAGCAAACTAGGAATTTCACATTTATTGCAATTTATTTCAACTACACTGCTTAAGAATTTCCACATTTACGTGAAATTAATCCGGTAGAAAATTCCAAAACTACTGAATTTAATATAAATTTACTTCGGGAGTAAATCTGAAAAATATCGAATTTACAAAAATTTAATATGGTTGTAAATTTGGAAATCCGCAGTAGAATGTTCGTTTGCATTCGCTTGTAAAAGTGGGTCCTCAAGTTGAAATAATGTCCATATTCTGGCATATTATCCCTTCGATCAGTTTACTCTCCGTTTACATCATCTATTAAATGTGAAATTTATTTGTATTTATTGCTACATGCAAACTACATGTAAACTCTGGAGTTTACACAGGTTGTAAATTCGAAGCAAATTCGAAGTAAATTTCCAATTTACAGACAAAGTAAATTCGTTGAAATTATTGTAAATTTGACATTTTCATCAAATTTACACGCCATTTAATCACTGTGTAAATCCTAGTTTTCGTGCAGTGAAAGTTTGAATCATACACATACAATAACGATATAGAGACGTTCAGCGAAAATATAAGTTTACTACTAAATATAGCACAAAAACATATACCGATATCACACCAATGCCACCACAAAAATCCGGTACCCCGGCGGAACCCAGAGTGTGCGAGGAATATGGCGTCCAAAAAGAAAGCAATTAGAAAATTCGAATGAAGTCGGCTCCAGAGTGATCATGCAGACTACAAGGAACTTAAAATTATAGCTGAAAAGTGTCAAAGAAGCCAAATCAAACAGCTGAGAAAACTTTCGCAACACAATAGATACAAACACCAATTCAAAATAAGTATGGAACAAAATAAAAAATATACAAGGAAAGTTAGCAAACACAGTCCCTGTACTGAACACCCCCCCCGCAAAAACGAACAAAGAAAAGGCAGACCGGAACACCTCGCCGAATCATTCGCTTCAAACAGCAGCGATAGCAACCTGAAACCAGAATTCAGAAAAATTAAGGAAGAGACAACGATAGAAAACGACTTAGACAACCATCTAGAAAACTATCTCAATGCAGACTTCAACATTAATGAATACCGAAAAGCTATGCACTGTAAACCAGAGAGCTCCCTTGGTGAAGACACACTAGGAGGATACACAATTCTTTAACAACTACCAAATAGAACTAATTTTGAAACTTATCAATGTCAGCTGGCAGACTTTCAAGTAAATGGAACACATATATCGTTATCACAGAAGTACGTTAGACTATATTGCCAGATTACAACACTCAATTAAAAAAGAAAATGTCAAACATCAATACACACTAGGTATCTTCCTAGACATAGGAAAAAGCATTTGACCTTGTATGGCAGGACGGAATAATTATCCAATTAAGTAAACTAGAAATTCAGGGAAGAATTCAACACTGTATAAAAAACTTCCTAAACAACAGAAACGTTAAAGTTCGCATCGGAAACACCCTATCCACAGACCATCAACTAGATAACGGTACCCCACAGCGCAGCGTCTTAACATCCTGATTGATGGCCTGGCCAACGAAATTGACACCAAACATCCTGAAATTGAACAATCCCTATTTGCTGACGATGCTGCCTTGTGGAAACCTGCTGGCTCTTTAAAAAAAATCTAACAAATATAATGCAAAAGGTACTAGATACAGTTAGCGGCTGGGCCGATAAATGGGATTCAAATTTTCAGCTGTCAAAACAACGGGTGTTCTATTCTCAATTAAACAAAACACAGACGTCATGCGATCACTAGGAGGCCAGGAAATCGAGTTTAAGAATAGTGTTGAATACCAAGGTATGATCTTTGACCGAAAATTCACCTGGAAAGACTACATTGACCAATTAACTATTCGGTGCAACAAAGACCTGAACAAACTGTGTCCGGTACAAACTGGGGGGCCAATAAACATAGCTTAATCAAATTATATCAAACTCTCATCAGATCCAAAATAGACTACGGTTCAATCGCCTATCAATCAGCATGCAAGACTGAAAAAATAGACAGCATCCAGTATTCGGCCTTAAGCTACAGGGGCGTTCAAAGGAACTCCTTTATGTAGTCTACAAATAGAAACCAGCGAAAAACCCTCACATTTAAGACGAGAGGAGCTGTCGATGAAATATGCAGCGAAAACAATAGCCAAGGGCGATAACCACCCATGCCACAATTTTTTTGGCCCAAAAAGTGAATATGAATACCTAAATACGAAATGGGAAAAAGACTCGGAGCATCTCAGCTACACAATAGACAGATTATTCCAAGAACAGGACATTCCTATCTCGAATATGTCTGACACTGACAAGGTCAATAGACCGCCAAGGCAACTAGTCACACCCCACGTGGGCACGAACATACACAACTACATCACTAAACAGGACAACACAGAGCATATAAGACCTTGAATATATCGACAATAATTGGAAAAATCACCCGAAAATCTACACAGACGACTCCAAAAACACAAGTAACAATACAGGATCTGCATTCGTTACCCAAGAACTCGACATTCAGGAAGGCTGTAAACTACCAGACAACATGTCTGTATACACCAGTGAATACCAATGCCCCCGAATGGGTACTACAAAACCGGCAGGATTCCACCGTTATGCTTATCGATTCTCTAGGGGGTCTGATATCAATAGAGATTTCTAAATCCGACCGCAGACCTGACCTCATACGCAAAATAAAAATTGTATGTACACAAATACGAGACAATGACATTGACGCTATTTTAGCTTGAATTCCCGCGTTTGTCAATGTCAGAGGAAATGAAGCCGCCGATAGGACAGCCAAGGACAGCCTCTCCGGATGTGAATATAGGATTAGGAACCAAGGAACTGAATGCTATCATTGAAACAACATAGCTAGTAAATGGGAAAAATGGAATGGAACGAATGTCGTGGTCGGTGGCTACATAGTATCCCAGATAAGGGGAGAAGACGGGGTTGTGAACTCCAGCTAGACCGTAAACGTGATGACCACAAGATTAAAGACTAGGCAAAACCTGACTAAAATCACACCTCTTTATGCTAATCAAGAACACATCCCCACCATGTACCTCATGCAACAAGGAAGAAGAAACGATAGAACATTTTCTCCTCCAATGCCCAAAACATGACCCCCATCGACATACACTGGAGGTGTTTCGGAACTTTTTTGGTAAATACCAACGCAATTCCATCGTCATATGGCAAGCCGGTTCAGTATTTTATCGGTTATTCCACATATTTTGAAAACTTGATATGCTGATTACTCCAACACTACCGTATTTCGATCCCGTATGTGAGAGCATTGCTTTTTTAATCCAGGGTTTGTTCCCACCCGTCTCCCCATCGCTTTCATTTCAAGCTTGCACGAACCTACCGTTCCATGTACCAAATATAGCTACTCACAGTTTGTACGATATGCGTTAGCTGCAGGAGGTCACAAACCTCCATTGACGTTTTTGGGTCTAAGATTATTATCCGGACTTGACTTTCGGCGAACATTGATGGGCCATTATACCTGACTGAGCCAGAAATGGTCTGTGACGTTTTTTGAAATGTTTCTATAATATTTGACTCTAAAATATGTCAAAACCACCTTTTCAAATTTTAATCGGAAAAAAAATCTGGGCCAGTTTGATTGGCACCTCCGGAATTTGCCGTAATGGTGTCGGGCTGGATAACCCTATTTCTGGCAGTCTCATCTCGAAAAAATGGTGGGGAATGTATGCTGAATTTTCCATATGTTTGAGCGGAAAGACCACGCTACCTGGTGTGATCGGTCATTTGTGGCGGCGAATATTAGGAAATATAGTTTTCCCAAGATGTGCTCGGCCAATTTACTACATATTAAGTAAGGCGAATATTTAGTGGTTTGTGACCAGGAGTGAAGGTGCGATTTGGGACGATTATGATTGGCCATCCCTGCCACAATTCGTCATTTTATACCATGGTATAAAATATTTATAGGATGCCTGTAAATATTTTGTACCATGGTATAAAATGCCAAGCCTACCATAATTCGTATTCACAGGATGCCTATAATTATTTTGTTCCATGGTATAAAATCGCCAAGCCTGCCACAATTCGTATTTACAGGATGATTGTAAATAATATATACTATGGTACAAAATGCCAAGCCTGCCATAATGCCTATAATTATTTTGTACCATGGTATAAAATTGCCAAGCCTGCCACAATTCGTATTTACATGATGCTTATAAATAATATATACCATGGTATAAAATCGCCAGACCTGCCACAATTTGTATTTACAGGATGCCTATAATTATTTTGTACCATGGTATAAAATCGGCAAGCCTGCCACGATTCGTATTTACAGAATGCCTGTAAATAATATATACCATGGTATAAAATCGCCAGGGCTGCCACAATTCGCGAGAGATTATACCACAGGGAGCAGTCCATTTCCTTTCCATTAACTTTCTTGACATTTGTTTAACATATGTACAAAACTTTTGCGCATATGTGCAAAAACACTCTATTTGACATATGTGGAAAAGTTTTGCACATATCTATAAAACTTTTCAACATATGTGAAATAGTTAATTCATTTTACATATGTGTAAAACTTTTCCACCTATGTCTAAAACTTTTCAACATATGTCTAAAACTTTTCGACATGTGTCTAAAACTTTTGCATATATGTCCGAAAACTGTTTTTACGCATATGTGGAATTCTTTGGTACATATGTGCAAAACGTTTCAACATATGTGGAATAACCTATTTAATACCGAAACGGCTTACCATACCGTACTCCATATCACACATAGCTACCGCATGCAGTTTATACGATCTGCGTTAGCTATAGGAGTGAAGGCGCGTTATGGGGCGATGATTAGGTAGGGACCTTGAACCTTGTAGTAGTACTATTATTATCATTATAAGATTCCGTGTCCAAGCTGTAGTTCCAAATTTCTCACATCGGCGAAGAGACGACGAATAAACCCCGAAGGGACAGGGCCATCTTGAAACGGTTGTTAGATGACAAACATCCACAACAGATTATGCCGCAGGGAGCAATCTATTTCCCTTCCATAAATTCCTCTGGCATTTATTTAACATATGTACAAAACTCTTCACCATGAAAAACACTTCATATTGACATATGTGGAAAAGTTTTGCACATATTTATAAAACTTTTCAACATATGAATACAACTTTTCAACAGAGGTGAAATAGTTAATTTATTCTACATATGTGTGAAACTTTTACACATATGTCTAAAACTTTTCAACGTATGTATAAAACTATTTCGACATATGTCTAAAACTTTTGCACATATGTCTAAAAACTGGTTTTTACATATATTTGGAATTCTTTTGTACACATGTGCAAAACTTTTCAACATATGCGAAATAACCGATTAAATACTGAAACGGCTTTCCATAGATTTGTGCCTCTGTAATTTAATTCGCGATATTATAACAGGACGCAGGTTGGATGACGATCGGAAGATTTACGAGAGTGCTCGGGTGTGCTCGGATCATAGATAAACAAACACACGGGTCCTATCAAGGTCAACGGCAATGACAACCGGCAGCGATCCTTCACTCACTGTGCACAGTTGAACAGTATGTATGGAATCGCATTTCTTAGCTGCCCAATATGGGTCAATATATTCATGACGTCAAAAGAACCCAGTAATCCTAGGCTGAATTTTACCAACCCAGTACATAGCCAAGGAGCGGTAATTTTAAAGTCATAAAATGTGTGTCCTGCTGAGACAAATTACTCTGAGAGTGGTCAAGTGTCAATAAACTGATAACTTGATACCCTGTTGGCTGGCTGGCTGCCTGTATGAATACAAGTGTTGAACAGATGTCAAGCAACGCCATACCCAATTACCCCCAACTAGATATATCAGTGCAAGATGACCATATGTAGTTTACTCAAAGCTCACACAGATCTTTCCCCATACTGCCTTCTAACAAATGTCGCCAAATTCCCTCTTTGAATCATCAAGGCATATGTATAATTACTGTTTTATCTGTATTGTAGGACTTTATGAAGTACAATTAAGGGTCTAACTTATGCAGTCAAAAAATTAGAAACTGGTGTGAAATATAAATGCTGCACATTTTGATATATGATCTATCTATATGTATGTACGAACCGAGTTCGCTAATTTAGAGGCATTTTTATTCACATCGTCAATGGTGTTATCAAGAGAATCTCATTATCGTGTTGTTTAAGCCAGTTAATGAGCCGTGTTGTGGTCAAGTTGTGGATATTTTAGCAACGAATAACTGACCACACTCATTGGTCAATATAGTTGTATTTACGCACAGCTCGTACTTAAAAGTGAAGTTTTCTAGTTGCACAGACTTGGATATGAAATTAGAAAACAGTTTGGCGAGCTTGTTGCATCAACTTCTAAGGTGAACAACTACTTATCAGATATCAACTTAAAATTCAAGAGGATACCTCAGCCAAAACGCACGTTTAGTGGATGGAGTATCAACCCAGTACAACTACTGAAGATTCTAAGGTACAGATATCCCAGTATACCAGAAGATTCTGTCGTCAGTGTAAAAATCTACGGAGATGGGCGACAAATTGGTGAGAGACAGACAGCATTTTTTGCAATCAGTCTCTTGAATGATGTTTTATATTTCCGTGGGCACAAGTACCAGTCTTCAGAAGACATCTTTCCAATTGCTATGTTCTATGAGAGTGATAAATCTGAAAATCTGATGGCCAATGGACAAGAAGTCTTGAAGAAGATGGTGTCCACACTCTCTGACAAGGGCTACAATTTCTATGTTTCTGGAGACTATAATTTTTTGATGGCCCTTCTAGATGAATCCATGAATGCTGCATCCAATGACAAGTGGAATATTTATCATGCTTCCCACAAAGATGACCGCTCCAATGTGCACCCTTCTTCAGGATTGAGAACAGACCTCAACTTCCAAGTTGACAACAGTTTTCCAAATTCTGTCATCAAGGGAATACCACTATCAAATTCCCTCACTATCAAATTACGTTCTGTGTATAATGCATGGCATTGTCCGACAAACAGAAAAGCTGCTTGATCTGGAAATTGGTAACATATACAGCAGTGGATACAAGGTAGGACAACTTGGTATCAACTGTTCCAAGGCAACATTCATAGAAGAGGCCATTGCAAAGCTGGAAAACAACATCAACAAAAGAGAAGTGCGGAATGGAAATTTGGAGGTTAAGTTTGACAACACGGGGCAGCCAAAGCCAACGAAGCTCAATGGAACTCACACAAATGTCATCCTTTCTCCAGTCCCGAATGGGTATACGGAGGAGCAATTTCCACATCCACTGAAAGGTATTTTGTGTGACAGACAGCACAAGGAGCTATCCTTGCCAAGGAAAGTCATGGATTCCTTGAATTTTGAAGACAGCATGACTGATTTGCAGCTGGTGAAGACGATATGGCATCATCTTCACCAGATGCAAACCATCCTAGAAAATGACCCGCTTCCACGCAGAAAACTTGGCAGAAATGAGCAAAGTTGCAATCCAGAGGATTATGAATGGGGATACTCTCCAGCAGACGTAGAACTCTACAAGCACCATGCCGAGTCATATTATCATCTGTTCAAGTTCAGATATGGATGGAAAAATTTAACTCTATATATGATGATTTACATTGACCATGTCTCCAGTCTCATGGTTAGTTTGCCGTTTTCATTGAGCAGATTCATGGCTCAGGGAGGAGAACATGCCAATTATCGTGACAACAGCTTTTTCTATAGTCACACTACACGGCATGGAGGGAGAAGAACTGATAACCAGGATCCAATCTATGCCAACTTCTTCCACAGGTTCAAAAATCTGTGTCATGAAATTGGCGAATACAACAGGTCGAACGACCCTGACATCCTGGCTCTTGGGGAAAACTTTGCCAATTTTCTGTCAACAGAGTGTATTGGCAATACCCCTCCAGTTGACGATGAAGTGGATGGTACCGATTTGGGCACAATAAGAAGAGAAAGCGTGGAGACGACTGCTTCAAGCCTGTCAGCCAGTCGAGGTACTGAAGGTGTTCTGCATGGCAAATATTTCATTTTGGTTGGAAACATTGGCCAAGCAAAGTTGACAAAGCTAATTACAGATAATGGTGGTTACGTGGTTGACAATGTCCCTAACAGTGTCTCAGCAAAGCAGTTTATCATTGTCACATCACAAGCTGTCATTGATAGGAATCCTGTGAAGAATGTACGGATGGCAGTCAGGAGATCTTACCCCATATTATCTCCAGACTACATTCATGAATCTATCAGGAAGAGCTGTGCTGAGAGGCCTGAAAATTTCAGTCTCAACCTCGAACGTGTTCTGAAATTAGTCAAATCCAGAAACATACCTGTTGAAACAAAACATTTCTCTGGAAACATTTCCATGCTCGGTGTACTTCGGAAAGCGAAAAGCCGAACTCAGCTGAGAACAAGAGCTGTCAAAAAGGTTAAGAACTATGTAAATCCCGCCACTTATTACGCAATGACAAGAAGAAAGTATCTTGGTCGTATATACCACAGTTTTGTAGAAGCAAGAAAATTGACCAAAAGTCTTATGGCAGAGTGGAAAAATCTCACTCCAAGGCGCAAATCTAGGAATAATCTTGATTGGTCCCAACATGTGAAGGAACAGAAGATTGCAAGACATCGACAACGTTTGTGTCGTCGCTCAATAACATCCAAGCGCTTACCATTTTGAACATTGTTTGACATTTTTTATGAAGTCTGAAGAGAAGTCCAGTTCCTCAATGAATAGGGCAACAACTATGTACAGGCATTTGTGCACTTTACGAGGGTTTCAGCAATAAATCTGGTCAGCATTTCATTTAATCAAGGGGGGGGGGGAGGTGTAACCAAATGATCACTCAAGTGCGCCTAAAAAAATGATCTTGGATCTGTTATTGTATATAAACCGTACATGTTGATTAAGGTCTTGCGTTCACATTTTGGCCCGATAAGTTAAAACAAGTGAAGTTTTTTTCATAAAAATGCATATAATTGCATGCCAGGGTTGTTGGATTTTTGGTTTGGTATATAGTTCAGATGAATCCTTGTGATGTGGTACACATCAGGTTAGATTAGATTAGAAGGGTGCAAATGTCTATGCTACATGTAGCATTAATCTCTGGATGTATTATTCTCAAAATTCTTCATAATCCAGGGTTCCGCTTGAATTCTCAGTTCAAAACAATTAAATGGGGAATACATCTCACTTCACAAACATGCAATTCAGTTTTATTTTTTGTTAACTTACATAATCTGTTGTTCAATATTACACACTGATATAGTAGTATTTCTACTGCAGTGCGTGGGTGAAAGATTGTGTTCTTTGATTTTTCTTGATGGACGATGGGTTCTTAATCTGACTTACATGACTTGGAGATTGATTAAAGTCTATTACATGAACATTTTGGTGGAGCTCTATTTGCTGGTGAGACATTTTCTTAAACTTAAGCTCTTTTCAATGAAGTTCATCGATTATGCCTCCCCTAAGTATGTATACATGTATGTATATTTGTATGTAAATGTATGTATTTTAAATAAGCGAATTCAAATGCCAGAGTCCACCTACAATGAAACAGATACGTCATCTACATGTAAGTTTTCATGTTTACAATTGAAAGCCATAGGAATATACATTTTGTATGTAGATGTTTTATATCTGCCTATCATTGTCCTGTTGAGTTTTTCAGACACAAGTGAACTTCGTCATTAAATTAGATAATGCGTGATTCTCAATATTCATATAAGCGATTTAGCCAAAAGTATATTAGTATGTAGTTTATGCATATACACTACACTATATTTTTATGCAAATTCTTTATTCTTGGTCAGTGAAAGAGATCGGATTATCCTGTCCCTCCCCCAATTTTGCTGGAGGTCTGTGGTTGTGACATTAGTTTAAAGCTGTTCTCAGTTGAGCAAAACAGATATTGTCTTGTGTTCGTTGTAACGCTGACAGTATAGCGTAGCTAGTTATTAACAACTCATCCTGATGAATCAATCAAACTTTTCCAAAAACATTTATGATTGCTATGTATGCGTTTTCTATAGTTGGATATCACTGTTTTCCACAGGACTGGAGAAATCTAATGTGAAAAAGACTGAACATTCCTGTTCATAGCCTGTCTGCTATAAAATCCAATTGCATTTTCATGTATTTTGCAATTTATTGTGAATACATAAAAGTTAGCATGCACTGTTTCAAAACGTTTTTGCATTAAACTTCCAATTTATTGATCATCCATGCATGTTAATCATTCTATCTGGCAGAAACATTATGGAAAAGGTCAAAAATCCCTTTGAGTATCTGTCTAACATGACACACCTGCATGCTATGTGGGAAGTCTAGCTGAACTTCGGCCAGGCAACCATGCAAAGACTCTCTAGAGTTGTCTTTTTGTTCTCTGATATTGAAGTACAAATAAAAAAAATTAACTGGGAGATCTACTGATTTTCAATATGTACTGTAGATTGAAGAGTCACATGTGACATAGTTTCCTCTTCAAAAGGTGATGTTACAGATATGTATATCTGTGCAGTATTTAGCAAAATAGATGAAAGATAGAATGTTTATACACTTATGTATTTACAAATGTGGTGATTAGCATGATATTTCATTTGCGGTCTAGTAAATCATTGACGACTGCTAGTCCAATATTGTTTTAAAAACTGAGATATTTGTTGTGTATAAACTTGCGAGAAAATGAGATCTCATATTAGAATGTTTATCAAGTTTATGAAAAAGTTATGGAAAATTATCCATCACAGCTGTATAGCCGAGTCTGCATGAGCAGCTGAACCATTTTATTGAGAACAAAACTTTTACTATATTTAGCAAATCAGATCAGATTCATTTATTATAATACATGATCCACAAATTGTTAAAGGACTTGTGCACTTGTATCATGCCATATACAGAGCTTCAAATTTAAGCTGATTTTGGAATTAATAAAATCACTGAATAATCGTCTTCAATTTACATGTGTTATAGACATAATAAAGATTATGTTCTTATAAAAATGGAATTATTTCTTCATTGGAAATTTCTGTCAAAAGGATTGTCATTCTACTGTCAAATTCTTTGCCACTACTACATTGTACTATTTTAGAGTAGACATTTCCTCATTCTGTTCCATCCAGGATATGTTTTTCCATCTTTTGCTGATAAACAAATTCAGATAAAATATCTAAATGAGATATATATTTGCCTTCTGCAATTAAAATTTCAAATTAAAAACCTAAACTATGAGCTGCCGTTTATGACAATATCATACACGGTGTATATATATAATGGAGCATGGAAATATGGTGATAATGAATGAATATGGCGTGAATTGGGTCGTTATATTGGAAAAGTTGTTGTATTGAAAGTTACAAAATATGGGATGGTTTTATCACATATTGTAACATTTGTGGCAATGTATATGAAATGTTATTTATATAGGAGTAAAATGCAAATTAAAGTAGTTTTATATATATATGAAGAGTGGTGTAATTATATACACTCTACATTTGCTAAACATATTAACCGATTGAACGTATATAGTGTAAGCGGATATATATATAGAACGACTGAATACGGCGTATTTGATACGGCGTATTTGACAAAGACGCTTACCGGATATGGCAGGCGGAAGTATGCTGTGAGCATGCACGTTGTGCTCGCGCAAATCATTGTGGTTCCAGTTTCACGACAACAGTGGCCATTGACTGATTCCCGCTCTCAAACTAGGGTGTGCGACATAATTCAACGAATCGACTTGGTTGCCGGTCAACAGTGGCCAGTGTCATATTAAACTTGCGAATAAAGAGAGGTCAGCCCGTCGCTGCTTTACGGTGGTCCACATATAGACGACATGCTATATTTTTTTTAGTTTTGAGTACTTTTTTTTGACTTCTAGGTTTCATTTTTGTGTGTGTGTGTGTGTTAGGTTTCATTTTTGTTTTTTTTTAAGTTGATTCCTTCAGTTTTCACCCGAGTGGAAACGTTTCCACCTGGGTGAAAACCTTCTCACCCGGGTGAAAACGTGTTTTCACCTGGGTGAGAAGATTTTCACCTGTGTGAGAAGGTTTCTACCCAGGTAAAAATTTCACGTGATCGTGCTCTCGTTTTCGTTCCCTTGCACTGACATTTCGGCAAAATGGACGATGGTTCGTTCAAAAGTATAGATGACCTAAAACTGTCAAACTGAACTTTTATGTTTGCTCATGCAGCCGATAAATGATATTTCACGTCTGGCATGTTTTATATAAGTTGTATTGTCAAGCCCGAGCTCTCTGGGAGCACACGAGCTTGTCATGCCTGAAAAGAAAAACAACTAGGCCATGTATAATCTTGTGCACGGGCATTCCGCTGCGGGGTGGGTTCGAGAATGGCCGTTTTTTCACACAGCCAGTTACCGTCATTTAAATTGCACCGTCGTTCTATATCAGTAAGTGTGTTGTGTATCGGCACTGCAGAATTGTATTGCCCCGCATCATTCAGTGATTCACAGAGTTCGGTAGCTAAAATCGAAGTCAGATCGCGCAAGTCAACCCGCCTAAGACGAATCGTCCAACGTGCTGTGTCAGGTCGTCCAATGTAGATTTTGGTGCTTAATGAGGCTGGGTTTTTTCTTCATTCGTAATAGGGTGAGGTTTAGATTCAGAGATACAGTGCTGGAGATCCTTTCTTGGGGGGGTTGGAGGGGGAGGAGGGAGGGGGGGGTGGTGTGGGATATACCCCTTGGGTGAAGTGGATGGGTGCAGTCAATGCAGCATCAGGTATGCTATCTGAATGTATCAGCATATGGGACTGGGCGAGGCTTAGTTTGTGAGATACAGGGTAGAGTTCAAGCTTTAACAAAGTATTATAACGGTAAAACTGGGAAGAATTGAATGAATGGCAAAGTCAAAGTTTTCGGTCGACACTTGTAATATAACTTTTAACATACAGTAAACAGTAACTTGTACATAACACACACGGAGTCCAGTTGGGAGAAATACCACAACTTGGTTCAACACAGATCGGTCTCCGAATCTGGATCCTCGCACACAAGTATATGACTTATATAGTTTGACAAAACAATACATAAACATGGCATCTAAAAATGCGACAGACTTCCCTAATCCCTTTCCCGTAATTAAATCTCAATTCTATTGAACAGCTAAAACAACCCTTTTATCCCAGCTTGACTTCCAACAGGTTTGGATCTATGTATATTCAATTAGATTACACTAAAGTGGCAGCTTGAACATGTCTGCACAGGTCCTTCTGTCACCAACTGAAAACAACATTGAGACATAATGTTACAAACTTAATTATTCGTTTGGCCAATGCAATTCTACTAATTGTTCTCGCGTATAATATTCACCTGCCGATGACTTCAATAATTTCACTAAATTAACTTCTAAAATCCAATCAACATAAACGAACACTTCCCTAACATTACAGATTTCTAGTATAAAAGTTAAAAATCATTATCTGTTGATTTCAATATTTTACCTACATAACATATCCCTCTAATCGCAAAAATTTGCTCCGCAAATTGGAACATCATTACATCATATATTTTCAGATTTGTCTTCAACATATTGTAACAATAAAAATATTATTGTTATATTGGATGATTTCTGAGGCCCAGAGAGTCCATCCGTCGGGTACTGGAAATATCTTGCTGTTCTAAGTGTCAAACAAAAAGGTTATTTCTTTGGGTTCAAGCGTCATTTGGAATAGCTGTGTGAACATATTGTTCGGAGCTGATCTGCTGTTACCAAAACTGTCCAATATCCACAAGCGGATACCGCTGCCCAGATTAATTTTGAAAACCGATGATATTTCTTTTCTAATTTGTACGAGATCTGTATCAATGGGGAGTTTCTTCATATATTCGAATCCAATTTCGTCGTTGTGTCTAAATTTAAACACATCTTCTCGTGCTGGAATGAATTTGACAGACACAGCGGTGTGTGAAAGACCATGAAAAGCAGCAACGTCTGCAGCTCTTTGTTGCACAGCACGTGGATATGACTGCAACGTATTGGAAACGGCATTTTGTTTGGCCATAATTTGGCCGTGTGCATTTAAATCCAGTTCGTGAGCAGGAATCCAAGTGTTGAACCTATTTGGCAGATTTTTCCATTTAACCAGACATTCTGCTACTCGTTTATTCTGACGACGCTTCAAAATCTTTTCTGGAATTTTAATACTGTCTGTGCCATCTATGCAGTTTTCAATGATTTGCACCTTCGCGTCTAACGAAGCTTTGGTCATTTGCGGCATTTCGATGGAGCATAGATCAGCTTGGATAGAGGCTGAATTGTTCATAGTCATCAACGACTGTGTGCCAACATGGATGGTAGAATTTGATATATCACACATCGACTCAGTGTTCTTGAATTCGGCTACATTTGTTTGAGTCATACTGTCCTGCAAATAAGTAACACGTTCAGTTTGTGTTGTAGATGTACTCACTAATTTGACCGCAGTAACGGAATTGACGGGAGTAGCCCGATCATCAACCACACGGGAATTCTGTTGTCCGTCCCACACAGGTGTCGTGGTCTTGCTAGACGCCACTCGCTCAATGTGCGTCATCAAACGTTGCTTATCGCGACGTAGCGTTGATGGTGATTTGTATCGCACTGCGACTACGCTGGTGTCAGGGTAAAGTTTGACCGACTTACCCCAGGTAAATGTTAATTGAATAGCTTCCGTGTTTCTGTGGTCCAAATTCCAGCTGGTCGGATGTAGATTCAGTCCCAGCATGTTGAGAATCTGAAACACGTCGAGAGTTGGTTGAGAGATGGTCATCGTCAGTTCTGGAATCGACGATGCTCAATAATGTCCCGTGGTAGAGCTATATTCTTGGGGAGTAATTCCGATGGTTCACTTTTGCTCGCTATATTATTTCTTCACGTTTGTAGAGAGGTACCTTGGAAAGTATAGGAACTAAGAAGCTCCTATGCCCGGGTTCTCCACCAAATTATTATAACGGTAAAACTGGGAAGAATTGAATGAATGGCAAAGTCAAAGTTTTCGGTCGACACTTGTAATATAACTTTTAACATACAGTAAACAGTAACTTGTACATAACACACACGGAGTCCAGTTGGGAGAAATACCACAACTTGGTTCAACACAGATCGGTCTCCGAATCTGGATCCTCGCACACAAGTATATGACTTATATAGTTTGACAAACAATACATAAACATGGCATCTAAAAATGCGACAGACTTCCCTAATCCCTTTTCCCGTAATTAAATCTCAATTCTATTGAACAGCTAAAACAACCCTTTTATCCCAGCTTGACTTCCAACAGGTTTGGATCTATGTATATATTCAATTAGATTACACTAAAGTGGCAGCTTGAACATGTCTGCACAGGTCCTTCTGTCACCAACTGAAAACAACATTGAGACATAATGTTACAAACTTAATTATTCGTTTGGCCAATGCAATTCTACTAATTGTTCTCGCGTATAATATTCACCTGCCGATGACTTCAATAATTTCACTAAATTAACTTCTAAAATCCAATCAACATAAACGAACACTTCCCTAACATTACAGATTTCTAGTATAAAAGTTAAAAATCATTATCTGTTGATTTCAATATTTTACCTACATAACAAAAGCATGAAATTGTATCCCGAAATGTTGACAACAGAAAACAGCCAAGCAACCAAGCACCCAGCCCGCAAACCAGTCAGATTTCATCAGTCCATAAAGTACGGATATTGCTTCGCAATCCGTCTAACAATTGGTTAAAATAAACACATGCACATGAAACTCACTGTATATTATTTATGTTTCAGGCTTGATAGACATATTAACATCAAATATTCTTCCATTTGACACTGACCGGCCCAGCTGCCAAATGTGGAGTCACTTCTATAAGCTTACTTTATAAAGCAGAAAACTCAAAATCAGTTTAACATGGGCAGTAATGGCTGGCGTAGAGGATTCTGAGCCATACAGCAGAATGGATCCAGGAGAAAGAAATGGAGATCCTGTGAATACTGTCGTATAACAGGTCTACCGTGAACACCAGCTAATGGATCTAATTACATTTAGTTAATTTGATAAGGTTCATACATCTTATCCCGGATCGTACGAACGAGCCGAAACAGTAACTCGTATCAACGAACCGAAAAAGAAACACAAATTGCTTATATACTATTTCTTCTTTTCTTCGCTGGGTTTGAGATCAACATTAGGTTCAAGCTAATAAGAAAGCAATAATTTTACTTTGAGACTCAGTCCGAAGTATGTGTCTAGGATGATCTAAACTCTATCCTATCTCACTAGTATTATCCCAATATGAGGATGGCTTGGGGAAAAGCGCGAGTTACGGGCGGGTAAGCGTCTATAGTCGGACATCGTTTAGAAAAGGAGGCTAACAGTTGAAGCAGGTCTTTTGCATCTGTTATGTTTCTCGAACCTCCACATAATTGAGTGTGGGACTCAAAACAGTCGCGAGCGACAACACAGAAGGTCAGAATTTATCAACTTATCGTTTATTCTCTCGGTGGTCATTTCTCACTATTAGTCCCACTGATGATTTTTAAACTAGCCTCATCCTGAGCTGTGATAGGCGCGACTCTATCTCCATCGTATGTGTTTAGCCTAATGAGATTTAAATGTACAATGGTCGTATTTGACTACCCTATCAGGCATCAATTAGAGGTATCAGGACAAATCTAAACCTCACTCAACCAAATAAATAAACTCAATAAGCTCCAAAAACTACATCGGCCGATCTGACACAGGGCGTTGGACTATTCGTCTTAGGCGGTTTGACTTGCGCGATCGGACGATTCGATTTTAGCTACCGAACACTTTGAATCACTGAATGATGCGGGGCAATACAATTCATACGGGTTCGATTATACGGGGCCTAATTTTCTCTTTTCAGACATGACAAGCTCGTGTGCTCGCAAAGAATACGGGTTTGAAAATACAACTTACCGGTATATAAAACACCCAAGACGTGAAATATTATTTATCGACTGCATGAGCATTCTTAAAAGTTCAGTTTGACAGTTTGAGATCATCTATACTTTTGAACGAACCATCCTCCATTTTGCCGGAATGTCAGTGCTAGGGAACGAAAACGTTTTCACCCTTCTCACCCAGGTGAAAACGTTTTCACCCAGGTGAGAAAGTTTTAACCAGATGGACAATTTTCCACCCGGGTGAGAAGGTTTTCACCCGGGTGAAAACTTAAGAAATAAACCTAAAACAGAAAAAATGAAACCTAACACAAAAATGAAACAGAAGTAAAAACTCAAAACTCAAAAAATATAGCATGTCGTCCATGGGCCACCGTAGAGCGGCGACCGGCTGACCTCTCTCTATTCGCAAATTTTAATATGGCACTGGCCACTGTTGACCGGCAACCAAGTCGAGTTGTTGGATTGTGTCGAAGACCCTAGTTTGATGGCCAGTGGCAATGGCCACTGTTATCGTGAAGCTGGAACCGCAATGCTTTGCGCGAGCACAACGTGCTAGTCCAATATTGTTTTGAAAACTGAGATATTTGTTGTGTATAAACTTGCGAGAAAATGAGATCTCATATTAGAATGTTTATCAAGTTTATGAAAAAGTTATGGAAAATTATCCATCACAGCTGTATAGCCGAGTCTGCATGAGCAGCTGAACCATTTTATTGAGAACAAAACTTTTACTATATTTAGCAAATCAGATCAGATTCATTTATTATAATACATGATCCACAAATTGTTAAAGGACTTGTGCACTTGTATCATGCCATATACAGAGCTTCAAATTTAAGCTGATTTTGGAATTAATAAAATCACTGAATGATCGTCTTCAATTTACATGTGTTATAGACATAATAAAGATTATGTTCTTATAAAAATGGAATTATTTCTTCATTGGAAATTTCTGTCAAAAGGATTGTCATTCTACTGTCAAATTCTTTGCCACTACTACATTGTACTATTTTAGAGTACATGTAGACATTTCCTCATTCTGTTCCATCCAGGATATGTTTTTCCATCTTTTGCTGATAAACAAATTCAGATAAAATATCTAAATGAGATATATATTTGCCTTCTGCAATTAAAATTTCAAATTAAAAACCTAAACCGAATTACAATTCCAGTGACTTGTACAATTTCAGTGTATGACTCTCTGTACTGGTTTTCAAGAAAGAAAATATAGGTTATTGGCATGATGACTATGAGCCAGCACATCAGCTATGGAGTTTGTCTTGCTTGGCCAAAGTCCTCTTGGACAAGTGCAGAGCTGGTCTCCCTCAAGCTGTGTACTGTGTATGCCAGGGAACTAATTTTTATTATCCCTAACCACAACCACATGTTAGACAGCATGCCCACACCTCCCTCTTAGCAGTTATTTATGACTGGCCAAGGGCTATTAAATTAAGCGGACCATGGTCTCCTGTGGCGTTTATGGCTGATAAGAAAACACTTCATGGGCCCACCATATTACTGGCCAAAATAACCTAATGTAGTTCCTCCTCAAACCCTCCTCATGACGTCACTACATCCGGGTGAAATGAGCGTTTAAATATGCTTTATATACTACTCAGCTGAATATTGAATGACGGTCTAAACGCTTGTATTTCAAATGATTAAACATAAACAGCAGGACACTGCTGTAATTATAGGCTTTAAGAATAAATACATATTACAGGAAAGTTTATGAATATGGGAACAAATCTGAATTGTTGACTTGGCTTTTCTAACGTTAGTGGAGGGGGGGGGGGGTCTGTGACGTATGTATGCAGTAAGGGGATTCGCTGGGGGGATTTTTTTTAACAGACGAACAAAAGCAGCTAGCTCTAGAGCTTTTGCACAGTCAATTTGCAACTAGATAAACATTGTCACCATATGAAGATGTCTTTTCGGACATCCTGCAGTGTTTTTTTCTGACTCATCAAAAATACAATTTCTTGCACATGCAACTACTCTGAGTTTCAATCGGATCATTTTGAAAATTGGTGCACATTATCGCCTCCATATAAACATGTACGTGATATTTTCAAGAGTTTTTATTGCATATCGCTTCAATTTACACCCCTTCATCATCGAAAATACTCTCCTGACCATAACTAGTCCCAGTTTTTTTTCATGACGCTGTGTATGTAATCGTGTACACGATTAACATTGTTTATCAAAAGAAGGACATATTCGGCGTTGGAAGACGAGCGATTACAGTCGCAAGAAAATATACCCCAACAAAATGGGGTTCTACCTGGATCTTGCTGCTTGGGTGAATCGACATTGAAATGAAAGATATTCCTCAGAACAGATCGGACTATGCCAGCAAAGAGGCAGTCAATCGATTTCTGAACATATTCTTCATGGATTGTTATGCCGAAGCCCATCAGCCCATTTTTGACAATTGACTTAAGTATTGTTTAGGGTGTATCAACCTAGCTGGCGCCACCACGTGTGTTTGATGAAGTACGACGTGGGGCCTTAGGTGGACGATGGTATTATCGTCCAGGAGTTAAAAACCAGGGTAGAACACGATGAAATTGTCAATATTCTTCCCTATGCTGATCTATGACTGGAAACTGGCACCTGTATTGCTCAATTCATGATCACACCCTGCATACCAAACGGCTGTTCCAACTTCCGCCGGAGGGAAATTACAAATTGGAGAAGCTAAGTGAGTTCAGATTTTTCATTTTTTGGTAGTTTTCACGTATTTACTACTCTAAAATTTAATGAGAAAATGTTCTCAAGGGGACGTGTTAGCAATTCGTGTGAAATTTTCAACTCGTCCTTGTATTAATTTTTAATTACAATTCATTTGATCTCACATTAAGAGCTATATTGCAACATAACAGTGATTAGATGCTTAAAAAATCATCTATTTTTGTATCATCCGCCAAATAAGTTATAGATATATGAGGAATGGTTCCTTAACAGCAGGCTGATAGCTTGTAGTTTCAAATAGTTCAATCTACTTCGATCAGTGTTAGTTTTTCTAGCTCATGCAGGTTCGTATATGGTACAAATAGCGCCGGAGGAGCATGTCTCGAAGATATGATTACCGCCGGAGGATCTAATCTCTAATTGCGTTTGTCTATGTACACGATCAGGCCACTTTACTATATGTTAACCATGCAGACATAGCCATGATCATCACTAATTTTATCCTCGACATTTACGCCCCATCGTGCCAACTCGTGTATTGGCCTAGGTGTTCTCGTCAGCATTGTAATTTTCCGGTCTCTATGGCGAATCATTCTCCCCTGTGTCAGAGTTTGTAACCCCCTAAACTGTCGGTGAAACAACGATATTTCTGACAGTATGAGGTATACAATCTGACGCCGTGAGAATGTTGCGAATGTGTATCCGTCAGATACAGTTTTGGTATCGGATAACCGTCAAACACTTTTGAGAGCATTTATTTAAGAGCCCCATTAAGCGTTTCTGAACAAGAAGTACCGTAATAGATATCAATTTCTGAGTTTATTGAGTTGTTTAAACTACACGATTTATGGAAAAGGTATTAGGTAATAAAGATAGGATTTGGTTAGACTCTACCAACGACAGTGATTAGATTGGGTCTGATTTTAGTTAGACTGGGGGCCGGCTAGGCCCCGGAAGCTATGGGGTTCTAGACGGCCGGAGACGCATTCTGGCCAATTTCCGATGGATAAAACCGCAAATCATCTCTCAGTTATCGCTCGTATTTTGTTCGTTTTTGTGAAGGTTCCTGGAATTGTTTTTGAAAATCTAAACGTGAAATGTCGCGTTCTGGCATTTTGACAGCTATTCCCCACTTTCGAGAACTGTATTTTTTAGACTGATGTACAAGAAAAAGTACAATGTTTTTTGAAATGGAATTAGTAACTTTTGTATGGTCCCTCCTGAGACTTTTATACTTATATTTAGTAAATAGTGTCCTGTTGCATTTTGACGGAATATTTGGACTTAGAAGAACTTTTGTAGAGTGAACTAACGGAACTAACTTCGGGGATATTCTACAGTGGCGTCGGAAGCGGGGTGGGGGAGGGCAGGGGGCACTTTTGATTTATGGGGGGCCCGAATATCTTTGCACCCCCCACCCCCCGCCACTTCTCGGCACTAATAACTGACCATGTCCCCACATAAAAATTACAGATAGAGTGCCAGGACGTGTAGTGGTGTGTTATAGGCCCGCTTTGTTTGTGTTAAACCAGGAAGTCAAATGGAGTCAGGCATATTCTTCAATATCGATGCGTGTTTATGCGAAACAAATGTGAAAATAGAACCATAAATCTATATTCATTGTGTTCAGATTTATTTCCGGGAAAACGCTTAAAACGCATCTCCGGCATCAGGCTGTGAGGATCGCTTATTTTAGCTTTGTGTAAATGAATGGGTATCATATTGGTTCTAATGTTCCATGATGTAAAGGTCATCGTTTTTTTTTTTTATGTGTTTGTTTTATGTGTTAAATATAACTAGAAAGTTAAATGGATTCAGGCAGGAAATATGATTTTTTCAATATCGATGCTGATAAAATGGGAAACAAACGTGAGAATAGAACCATAAATCTGTATACAATATGTTTGAATTTATTTCCGGGAAAACGCTTAGAACGCATCTCCGGAGATCTGGGACTTCGGAGCTTCCGGGCCTAGGCGGCCCCGGACCCTCGCCTGTTTGGCTGTTAGAATTTCTTTCTTTTATCTTTGTGTGAAAGAATCGTATCGGTAGGTATATTGGTTTCCCTTCCAAGAACTAAAAGTCATCGTTTTGTATGTTTTAAATAGAACTAGAAAGTCAAATGGATGCAGGCATGAGGTGCGATGTTTTCAATATCGATGCGTGCTTATTACTGCGAAAGAAATCGTAAAAATAGAACCATACATCTGCATGCAGTATGATCAGTTTTGTTTCCGGGAAAACGCTCAGAACGCATCTCCGGCGATCTAGGACCCCGGAGCTTCCGGGGTCTAGGCGGCCCCTGGACCCTCGCTTGTTGAGCTGTGATACTGCCCTCCCCCCCACTTTCAATTACGTTCCGACGCCACTGATCTAGATTTAAAATTGTGCTTTCTAGACAGTACAGTCTATTTTCGACTTGTTTTGGATTAAGTAAAAGGTTGTTCAATCCGGAACTTAGTCCCGACTGTTATGTTTTTGATTGCATGGCCTGTCCATTTCTTAAATCTTTACGATATCCAACACTTTCGGTTCAGCCTTCATGCTTTATTTTTGAGAACTTCATAAGACTTATACAGACGAACAGCCTAGAACATTGTCGAATTTACAAATGCAAAACGCTGCGTTCTGCTGTATTCTGATAATAGTAGGCCATTTACCGCATCACATTTGTCATTCTCTCTGAAAAACTATCAAAACTTTAGTGTAGTCTTTATTTTTTTTTTTTTCTGCTCAAATTATTGGGGGGCTTCAGCCCCCGTAGCCGCCCCCCCAACCCCCCCCGCCCCTCCCCGTCTCCGCCGTGCCTGTTAGATACTCCGGCGGTAATTGTATCATATTATTATTGACTCCGGTGGTAGTCAGATCTCACTCCGCCGTATGTTGTATCAGCACTTCCACACAGGGCATATTCATCCGTCTTAAAATCATCGAAATTCTTCTTTTTCAGATATAAATATCATCTTGCCATTAAAAGGCAACCTCGTTTTACATAACGATCGCAGGTATATTCTTGATTAATTAGATAAAAGGCATATTTGATGTAGGTTTTCTAAGAAAGGTTTCTAGATTCGGCTTCTAATGGATGTAATTGTCTATTTAGAATTATCCCGTTCTCAAAAACACGTCAGCTAGTTAAATAAACGTACCATCTAACGACTGAGACAATGTGATATTGTTGATAGGGTATGGTTTTGACATATCAACGTAAAAATCAACAAGTTGTCCTACCATTTTTCACGCCCTTCCCTCCGGCGGAAGTTCACCCTCCGGCGGAAGTTGGAGCAGCCGTTTGGTATGCAGGGTGTGATGATTGAGCAAGCCACATTATCAGCTATCAAGCCAACTGTCCATAGTTACGTTGCCCAAGCATTGCATATGACTGCACGAGATTCGTGTCTCAACGTATATCACTATATCACACTATATAGCACACTGTACAAAACTTTTAAATTTCTATAATACGTGACCTATATCTGACCTATAGGTATAATCCTACCTGAAATCGCAAGATGTTCAATTACACGAATACTTTAAGAGTTCCAACGCCTTATTTTCAACTATTAAGCGTATCCCTAACTAGACAGACGTCAAATGTCTGATTGCACGGAAATCAGTCGTCTATTTTTGAATTCCGAACCTTTTACGAAGATGAGCGCCAGCACACCGTTAAACGTGGGCACGATTTTTACCATTCTGAAGAATGATAAGCACCACAGAAAGATGGTATAGCTCGTGAAACAAAGTTGGTCCAGTTCAATTGGTGACGCAGATGAAAAGATTATGAATGGATTTACTTCCCGTCTGTTCAGGAGCCATGGGTTTCAGAAACCAATATGTGGCAAGCTGCTGTGACGCGAGCTATTACATCATTGGAGAAATATAAGCCGGTGACAGACAGTTTAATCGAGCATCAGACGTATCGCATTGGAAGGTTTAGTGCCCATGACCTCGTTAAAGACATAGGGACACAAATGTTGTCTTATTATAAACAACTTGTACAGACACACGACAGTCATTCGAAAACATTTCAGTCGTCATGGATACCTGTTGGAAACATTTCTTCGCATGCAGGTATCTGGTTCTATGGGTAGCGGTAAGCTTATTTCGTTTCCAATGTAATACAGAGCGTCTTCTAACTATTTTGAAAAAGATTAATTAATAAAACGTCATATTTCACAAAAGGCTTCATCAAATTTTCAAATTATTCACATCCGATAATCGCCGGATCTTATGTTAGAAGTGATAAAACTGTTTAACAAAAAGGCCGCCGCAACCGTACACACTCAAAGAGATTCAAGACTGTTTAACCTATATTATTCAGGACTGGTCTCTTTTCCTAAATTTCAGAGAATACTCCTGAATTTCATGGTGTATTTTCTCAATGCTCCTTGAATGTTCAGCAAAACAGGATAACTCGTTAAAAGTTCAGGTACTAAGGGATATATTTTGAAACGAGAACATCCACTAACATACACAGTTGCCGGTATACGATGTGAATAAAAGCGTGCCTGAGATACAACACATATCACCAATCGTTAGATTCTTGGTATGTGCTTTAGAATAGGTTAACCAGAAGACGATACTGTAAAGTCATGTGGCTCTGTCAGTATGTCGGCACCTCTTCCCACTTCCCTTATATGTGTTGTAATTTTTACCTGTATATGGCGAGATTCTGCTGGTGGACGTTTCGTGCCCGAGGCCCACCTCTGTACAGACCTTTTGGTCTTTGATATATGTTGGCATTGTGGGAAGTTGATGCTGGGTTGACATCGGGCCTTACAGACTAGTCTTTTGTGTTAAATGCCGTCATTTTCATCTGACGACGATACAGCTCACCAATTCCCAGTGTACGAGTTGTCACAGCGACACAGCTCACCAATTACCAATATACGAGTTGTCAGAGAATTTCCATCATAGCTCTCTAGATTTGTATCTAATACCGCTTATGCCGGTGCTAGAGGCCGTGTGGTCATATCATCCAAGTTGCCACATGAACAGGTACAATAAAAGCGTACCCGAGATACAACATATATCACGAATCGTTAGATTCTTGATATGCACTTTAGATAGGTTAACCCTATCTGGCCTGGGCGATTTGGGGTGGGGGGGGGGGGGCGGAAAGTGCCCCCCTATATATTTTCTCTACCACTAAGGCTAGAGCGTTGAAACTTACCACACAGTATCTCGGGTTCAAGCTCTACCGGGAAATGTAAAAAATCCAAGATGGCCGCCAAGATGACGTCACAGTGACGTCATTTTCTCGGAAGCCATTTTTCGGCCTTTTTGGGGTCGATTTTTCAAAATTTTCATTTTTCCGATTTTTCTCTCGAAAAAATAAAATAAAATATAGAATAATTAGTTTTGTGTACATGACATATTTTCAAGGCCTTTTAGGCAAGAAAAATGTGAAGAAATGGAGCGAAAAGATTGAAAACCACGACTTTCGCTGATACCGCATGGCCGCCATTTTGAATTTACCCATGACCCTCTGCCCGGGGGTATATGAAAATAGGCTCAAAATGACCTCAATAAGATAAGCTTTAAAGTCACCAAGTTTCAGCCTCCTCGGTTTTGTCGTTTCGGAGTAGCAGAGAAAAGTTCAAAAGTCCCCCCCCCCCAGGTCAGGTAGGGTTAACCAGAAAACTATACTGTAAAGTCATGTAGCTCTGTCAGTATGTCGGCATCTCTTCCCACTTCCCTTATATGTGTTGTAATTTTTACCTGTATATGGCAAGATTCTGCTGGTGGACGTTTCGTCCCCGAGGCCCGCCCCCTATACAGACATTTTGGTCTTTGACCGCACTGCGGTGGTCAAATGGTTAGAGCGTCGGCCTCGTAAGCGGTAGGTACTGGGTTCGATCCCATGCCGGGTCATACCTAAGACTTGAAAAATGGAACTTGTTGCTCCCTCGCTTACGCTCAGCATTAAGAGGATAGAACAAGGACTGGTTCGCTCGGTGTCAGTATAATGTGACTGAGTGGGGTGTCATGTCTGCCTACGGCATGATATTTCAGTGGGACAGCACTATAAAATGGCAGCATTAGATCTGCTCTGTTACAAGTAGGTTCCCCTGCCCCTCCCCCTCCCCTCCCTTCCCTTCCCCGTCGTGATATAGCTGAAAAAATGTTGAAAGCGACGTTAAACCCTATTCACTCACTCACCCTTTTGGTCTTTGATATATGTTGGCATTGTGGGAAGTTGATGATGGGTCGACATCGGGCCTTACAGACTAGTCTTTTGTGTTAAATGCCGTCATTTTCATCTGACGACGATACAGGTCACCAATCCCCAGTGTACGAGTTGTCACAGCGCCACAGCTCACCAATTGCTAATATACGAGTTGTCAGAACATTTCCATCATAGCTGTCTAGATTTGTATCTAATACCGATTATGTCGGTGCTAGGGGCCGTGTGGTCATGCCATCCAAGTTGCCACATGAATAGGTACAATAAAAGCGTAACTGAGATAGAACACATACTTTAGATAGGTTAACCAGAAGACTATAATGTAAAGTCATGTGGCTCTGTCAGTATGTCGGCACCTCTTCCCACTTCCCTAATAAGTGTTGTAATTCTCCTTGTCGGTAGCGGAGGGTATCATGAGTTCATCACCACTCATTTCGGTGTTTTGCTATCATCGAACCGATGGTAGGTATAAACGTTTTTTTTAAGTTCTCACGGGAACAAAATGTTGAAGGGACAATCTGTATATGCGTCAAGGCGGACTGGAGTCTGGACATGTCATCCAAGTTGCCACATGAACAGGTACAATAAAAGCGTACCTGAGATACAACACATAGCACGAATCGTTAGATTCTCGGCATGTACTTTAGAATAGGTTTACCAGAAGACTATACTGTGAAGTCATGTTACTCTGTAAGTGTGTCGGCAGCTCTTCTCACTTCCCTTATATGCGTTGTCACATCTTCTCTTTTCACGATTTTAACGCACTTACAACTATTGTATGTGACTGCATTTATGAAGATTTCATTTCCCAAAGTATACATCTTGTTGTAAAAACTGGAATGAAAAAGAAGATCTTTGAATAATTACCTCACAGGTATTTGTTCCGAATACGAACTAGTCCGTACTAGGGTCTGTGTTGTCATGTCATCCAATAGGTCAGCTACAATGTAAGCGTGGCTGGGATACAAAGCATCACAGATATCACTTTCGGTTCTTGTTATGTCTTTAGAGTATAGGTATATTATATAACACGAGAGCAAAGAGAGGTATTATTAAAATAATCGAGTGAGAGATATTGTCTATATAGAAGTTCGTCGGTATATTTAAGTCAGGCAGGTTATACTAGTAAATATATAAGATCGTCGCACTTGAATCTGATTAAAACTCAGACTCAATAAACCGATCCTCTGACATGTCAGATAGAGGAGCGGTTATTAAGTCTGAGTTTTAATCAGAATGGTCGCACTTGTAGTCGAGTGGTGGATTCCTCTGTATCTGTACCCCTTCGTATGCAAGTATGCAAAAAGCCGTCCAGTATAAAAGCTGGCAGAACGGAGCGGGATCTCTAGAAATCTGTGTCTGTAACAGTGCTTAGAGTGTGTATCAGGGTGCAGGATGGCAGGCTACGAGTGAAATTCAAATGATAATATTCTGTGTTAAACAGTCGGCAATTTGGTGAGATCTGTTTCGAGTTTAATATTCTGTATCTGGGCATTCGCACAGACATGTATCCACATGGGATTTCTCGACTCTCTATACTACAATCTCACATCAGCACCTGATTGACCGTCTTAGTTCATTAATAGTATCGTTTAATTCAATTTAAATGAATTATAGTGCAAGTCCTGGATTCCGGGAATAATATCCCCAAAATATATGTTAATCGTTGTAGTCTTAACAAAAGGTTATATTGCAGTCTCCAATATAAAAATTGAGTATACCATGCCTTAAAGATGTCCGCTGCTGGTAAATCAAAGTAATTAACTTTTTGAATAGTGTATGTTGTTGCATTCATAATTGTGTAATTTTAGGCAAAACAAAGAAAATATAGGTTGGTGTGCATTTTTTAGCTGCAGGCTGGCCCATGCTCAATTGGATAACCCAGAAAACATGGGGAATAGCCCTAGTTTTGAAGACACTTTGAAGCATATTCATGAAAAATTCATATAAATAGTATTTAACTTTTTTCTTATATTCTAACTGTTTGCAGATAATTACAATGTCTATCAAAATTTATCAATTTGGATGGATGCTGCTGTGCAAAATTCTAAGCTAGAAGGCTTTTAAAGGAAATCCCTATCTCTTAAAGGAAAGGTTCGGGTATGGTAAAGCTATATTTCAACTGAAAGAGCTAATCAAATGGTATTCAACTGTATTTTTAATTTTTGGAATTTATTTTAACCCAGAAATAGTTAACCAAATGCTGTGATGCCGTCAAATTTGCCAGGAAAGCGCCATTGTATTGTCGCGTGACCTATTTCAGCCAATAGGAGTAAAAGTATGTAAAACAGCGTGATGAATACTTGAGGCAGGACATGTGAAGGCATCATGGAGCTGCGTGTGTTATGATGAAAATTGCAGTTTTGTTAGTAAAAATTAGCAAGAATTACTTTAAATACTATTATATAGCTCATACCATTTTAATTTTTAGTTGCCAGAGCGCGGTTTTGTTCGCTCTCCCAACAGCGAAGACACTCGATCTCTCCCGTAAGCCGTCGATGAGAGCAGCGTGTGCACACAATTTTCCATGCGGGCTTCTGTCTGCATTTCGTCGCCTGTCTTGCTACTAGATCTGCTATCATCCCCGCTGCTCTGATCTTCCGTGTCTGAGCGTTTCGGCTTGAATTGGTAGCCCTGAAAACCAAACACAGCTTCCTCGTCGCTTTCACCGCTGGGATCGGAACTGCCGCTCGTCGACATGATTTCACTCAATTTACTTTATCTACCCAAATCGATTAGATTACCCAAACAGACAGAAGAGCTCCAAGCCTTGACCCTACGTCATATCCGCCTTCTGGATACAGTACAATGGCGGCACTCTGAGGACTGCGAGTTCGCTGTCATCCTCTCCCAGGGTGCTTTGCGCTACGCTGCATTTACCCCTGTAGGGGTCTCGCCATTGTTTACAGGATTCTTGTAAAAACCAAGGACTGTTCTATCTGACTGTTTTACTGATCGCAAAATGCATATTTATCTCGAAATACACTAAACAGTTATTCAATGTATTTCAAAACGTCAGTTTCACACAGTTTGAAGGCAGCTTTTTGACAAAATACCCTCGAACTATATGCTGCGGGAATATATATCGGTGAGTAGCGACTGATATCAATTCGCCCAGTGAGACGGTCGCCATGTTCGTTTACTGTGGCAACAGATGACCTTGGGTCAACTCCGGTAAAGTCCGTGAGACCCTTACAGCGCTACATGGAGAGGCGCGAAGCAGAACGTAATGGATGCCTGGTAGAGCTTGGTTCGCTGTATTAAAATGATCAGTACTCCTTCAAAAAAAAAAAAAAAATTAAACTGAGAAAAAATATCTTTTGGGTTCTATTTGGTGAGTTATTTTAATATGTATCAAAGGCAACCACACCCGAACATTTCCTTTAACCTAGGAAATGGAGATATTCTAATAGGAAAGCTGCCAAAGCCAAAAACCACCAGCGGACACCCTTAAGCTCAACCTCTCAATAGAAAATAAGTAACTACATGGTTGTGTAGTGTGTGATATAGTATAAATCTCACGGGTGTCGCCAGGATTTCTTGAGAGGGGGTCATTTTCTATGGTTAATAGTGGTTAATAGGCTGGAGCTATAGCCTGAAATATCACCTGACCAAACATGGAATCCAATTCTTTGACGAAAATGGTAGGTCATAAATCAGCGTAAACATGTTGTTTCTGGTTCCTGGTGTATACCCTTATTCTTAATGTTTGGTCCTGCCATTTGCTCCTGATCCTGATATTTTCTCCGTAAGTCTGCTCCTAATGTTTGCTTTTGCTCCTGATACTGGTCTTTGTTCCTGTTCTTTGCTCCTATAGTCCTTCTCCTGCTCGTGGCTGATATATTTGCTCCTCATCCTCTACTTCCCCAATCCCTTTACGCATGCGCCTGTGTGACCATTTTCCCACTACTGATCTACCTCAATATCCTTGAAATGTTTAAAAGCAGGATTTCCAGCTCAGTACGGTACGTCATGTGAGAATCTTCAAACCAATCTTCAAACCGGGAACACTGTGTGCAACTCTTTCCTGGTTCAACACGGTTCCCTAAATGTCCTAGTGTGATGGCCGATTTCCAGGGATGAAAAAAAAAATAGTCTCAAGACATAGCATTTGCGTACACTTCGCCATCCATAAGATGGCTTGCGAATCGTGTGTCTCCATTATTGCGGAGCGATATCCGGTACTTTACCGGATTCTGTTCAGCCTTCATCCGGCGGAGAACAAACTCGAGAAATCTGATATATTACAGGTTTTCATACCATTTCTGAAACAGATATTGCCTGGGCTTACAAAATATATAGGTATGTATAACTTTCGTGTCATCCAAGAGATGTGGTGGATCTGAAATTTTTGACAAGTAGTTCATCACATGACTCGAAAATGGCGAGTTACGTTGGGGTTACGTCGGTAGACTTTAGCTGATTGGCTGACGAAGTCACGTGGTAATGATTTCTGGAAATTCCCTCTTGCAGTTGCCGAAAGTAGGCTGAACATGGATACACACGATCCCAGGGTCAGTCTTACCGCGTTGAAGATTGAAGACATAGTTAAGCTGGGACGAATATTAAACTCGTCCCAGGTTCAAGGTATCAATAAACTCGTTAATTTAACTCTTTAACTTGTTCTGGAAATAATGAAAAATTGTGGATGGTGTTTGCCAACTGAATGTCGGATTGGACGCTTCACGCTTTGGCGATGTTCGGGAACCTCTAAAACAATCTCATTACGATGAATGCGATGGTTTCCGATTGTGTGCGGGATAACTTTCCCATAATCCTATGCGGTAAACATATAGCGGAAGCACGTGTTTTCGTGCCATAAATTTAGTGTCTGCTAGCTCCTGACTTTCCTTCTTTTATGCGGACTGACTTTGTTCGTGACGAACAGACACAACCGTAGAAGAATGCCAGAGGGACCTGAGCTCCACCTAGCTAGTAGATTTATAAACACAATCGCCAGAGATCACAGTTTTGCTGGACGCGTTATCAAATCTGAGATCAGCACTAAAAATCCCGATGTCGACTGGAATGAAGAATGCTACACTATTTTTGCCCAATCCAGAGGCAAAGAAGTGAAATTAAGTCTCACAGAATCGGCACCTGAAGCCGACAAGAAAAAGACCACATCTTGTCCCAAGTCGAAAACGCTTGACATATTATTTCGTTTTGGAATGTCCGGAAAATTTACGTTCACTCCAGCGGATGAAAAGCCCAAGCATGCACATCTCAATTTCTTCACCGCCAACGACAACAGGGTATTAAGTTTTACAGACTATCGTAGGTTCGGAAGATGGGAGGTGAACGGGGACTGGTCGAAAGACAGGGGACCTTGTGTTCTACAAGAATATCCAGCATTTAGGTATGATATTGCAGGAAACGCTGATGCCTAAATTTATTATCCTAGTCAGGTAACATGCCTCTGATTGTAAGACATCAGAGGCATGGAGTGTGATTTCCCATGTCTCATTGAGGTAGCTAAACAACGTCGGAAACAGACCAGAAAATTACATTCACTCGCCCCAATCCCCACTATCGTAACATATGGTATCTGCGGGTTAGAATGCCACCAATATTCTTAGTCACAAACACTTGGAGTCTGATGTCCTACACTCAGAAGCATGTTACTTGACTAACCTAATCCCAGTCCGCTCCATGTTTTTTATAAGCTTACCATCTGTTTCATTTTTCAGACTATTGAAAGCAACCTTATTAATGGATTTCAATCCGTGACTTGCACATTGGGAGCACATAGGGGAGCCTATATTTGTTCAATGACCCATGAATTTAGCTGATCAGCTACTGTTTGTATATTTTCACTTTACCCTATTTTGTTAAATTATACATTATGATCCTTTCTTTGTATACTGGGAAAATATAGCGCATGAATAAAATTGTCATTACAGGGCTTCGTGTTTAGCGTGAGTGATAGCTCACCTGCACGCAAACACTCACGTAAATTCATGTCACGAGAGTGATTTTTAGCTCACGTAAACTGTCATATTTTATATTGTATTATATTGCAACCACTCGCCTGACTTTCAAATACCCTCTCCTAAATATTTTGACGTGGGGTATTTTTAGCTCGCGTACTTAATTCTTAACACGAAGCCCTGCATTATCACAGGTTCAAAATAATCTTCCAGATTAATAGATGGGGCAAATTGAAAATATACGCATCAGTAGCCGATCAGCTGAAGTCAAGGGTCATTGCACAGACAGGATATTCTTTGTTCTCTCAATAATGTGCAAGTCACAGATTGTAGGCCTACTTCTTTCTGTCTTTCGTCATAATCTGTTAATCAGTATCTACACCAGTAGGCCTAAATGATAACCACTGATGAGACTGCTTCCTCTTGCTTTTTATTTTGTCACCAGGGAAAATGTGTTGAGAAATTTGGGCAATGTTGCATTTAACAAACCAATCTGTGAAGTTTTGCTGAATCAGAAGTTCTTCAATGGAATTGGAAACTACCTCCGAGCTGAAATTCTCTTCAGGTACTCTACTTCTATATATGTTGGCTCAGTTAAAATTACTGGTTTCATAGTTCCAAGGTAACAAAGCAAATCAACTAGAAGTGTGTAACATCATATCAGAATAGCTGGACAACACTGGCACACGTCAAACCACCTACATGTACATCACATGACTCTTCCACAGTCTCTACACAGAAAGAAGAGAAGCACAGCGGATCACATGTGAGAATAACTATGGAGGTTACATAGGATGAATATTTGAATTCTAGCATCAGTTCATCTCCCATGATGTACCACTCGATTTTTGTTTTGAATCTGTGTGAATATGACATATGCAATTTTGGTGCTCATCTATTTCGCAATATGTGAAAAAATAAGGAGGCAGTGGCAAATGCATTCTAGCCATTCTAATGTTAGAGACTTCTAGTTGATTTGCTTCTGATATTTACCCATATTCCTGGGCCTAAGTTTTAGATTGTATCTCAGAGAAATTATTTACTACTATATTTGAATTTCAATCAGTAGACTAACTGTGCATGAACATTTTGTTATACTCAGGTTGAAGATTGAACCATTCGTAAGTGCCAGATCTGTCTTAGAGAAGCTCGTAACAGTCGATGATCCAGGGGGAGATAACCATGTTGTGGTAAAATCTGAGGATCCAGATGTTCTGCAGCTGTGTAATTTACTCCCGTTAGAAGTAATCAACTTGGGTAATCTTACAGGAAATTCCAATTCATACTGTGCATGCTACATGTAGGCCTACTATTAAATTTGTTATAACTATTTCAGAACGATACTTTAATTTCATCCCGTTTTCTTCTGAGTTGATATATACTGTAGTTCGGCTTCATAATTTTTCTTTGATATAGATTTCACACCCAAAGTTCAATCTATTAATTATAATTTTGACATGCTTGAAGGTCTCCAGATTGGAAATGGACTGGCATAATAGTTCACAATTGGTTCATCCACCATGTGGCTCCCGGGGATTGACCTAGGGTGTTGTTGTGCGCATTTCAGGTCATGGTAAGAATAGGCCTCAGCCTCTCAGAGAGCTTGTCGTAAGAGGCGACTAACTGGGTCACCTGTGGGGTTCCCGGGTGTTAGAAGGAATAGGACCCTAACCGTGTGGTTTCCGGGCGTGAAAAGGAATTGGAAACGTCGTGATATGACTGAAACACCCTACAGAATCGACAAGTATGATTGTAGGTGAATGCACCAGTCCATGTGTCGTGCGACCATGAACTGTAGATTGGATCACTTCACATTGAAGCCGGATAACAGCTGCAGTGTTATAATGAGGCAACATATGATTGTATATCAGATATGTCGACAGTCCATGGTAGCTACCATTTGTCTTGGCAACAGTCCATTTGGCGAATCATTGGCCAAGGTTACACGGTTCACGTCAGTTTGGACTGACCGTATTTTGACCTACCATGGACTGTCGATCGGTCCGATGATGATACTATGGACTGTCGTAATATCAGGCAGACAGAGAATAAACTATTAACGGTTCATATTCCTCTTAAACACACACAAGTGAAAGGAATAGAGAGATGAATGAGTCGGTGATACATGAGGCAGGTAATAAGTTCCCACGTGTTCATTTTGTGCTCATTTCCTCACACTATAATTCGATGCTAATACCTACCATGGACTGTCCGCCAACACCTAAAAACAACACTCGCTGCAAAAATGTTTAAAATTTTTGTTAACTTGGATTAGTAATAACCCTACATTTGGTGACAATATAGTACGATATCTCTCCATCAAAAAATGACTGGACACCAGTAACCATACCTGTCATCGACATGCTGAAAATCTTTCATTTTCGGCTGTGGTCATTGTCGTCTGGTCAGACACACGCCCACGCTTGATAACGAAAGCACCGAAAAACCTATCATTGACTGTGATTTGACACGTGACCGGCGGTGTTTACCTACAATCATACTTGTCGATTCAGTAGGGTGTGAAATAGTGTTGAAAGCAACGTTAAATCATATTCACTCACTCATTTCACCGGGCTTAAGTTGCATTCCAACATATATATTCAAAATCCACTGACGTCATTTTGCATCTGCAGAAATTTGAGTCTTCTTCAGTATCAGGCCTAGTGAACTCTTCCGTGCATGCACCTCAGTTCCCAATGTCCATCCGTCTATTTCCATGTTCAATTAAGAGATTATTCTGTTTGCATAGATCAGAAAGCCTGTAATCAGTATTCCAAGGCTGCGACAGAGTTCCGTGGACTCGCACCAGTCCAGTTCTCCCCCCCCAAGTCAGTTCGGCCTTCCACCCAGTGATCATGAACATATCGCTCTCCATGTAATGGGGGAATGTGACACAATACTGATGCTTCCTATTGCTATTCTAATAAATATGATCACCCCCAGATTTTATGGTGGAAAATTTCACTTCCTGTGATTGAATTATTAGAGGGATTACTGTTGTCTCGCACAGGTGGTAAAGGATATGATCCTGAGAAGGGAGACGATTATTCGGAGTTCAGAAACTGGCTTCGTTGTTACTACAACCCTGAGATGAACAACCTGGTGGATCATAATGGACGAACAATGTGGTTTGCTGGGCCAGCAGGACCTATGAGACCCAAAGGTTTGGGGATTATATTATATTTGAGTCGACTCTTATCACATCATAATGAAATAGACCATGGGTGTGATAGAATGCTAACAAAACATAGCAGAACTTCAACTGCTTGTGGTTCATTGTCATTCCTCATGGATCTTTCTGTTTCATTCTAAGACACTTGAACCCTGTATATTGCTATGAACAAAAGTAAACTTATCAAATTAAGCAAATTTTTTGATCAGGTACACCCTCAATAGTAGACCATTCCCTCCCCTTTCACTGCTACCACCGGGAGCCTTGGTAAATTGCGCTGAAACGGCTCAATGCCACCGTGCCACTGTCTATCAACACCTCGAGTTGACAAGAGTCCTACAGTCTAACTTCCAGTGTGCACCTCAACCCATTAAGTCTTTTGATTGGCCGAATGATTTTGTTTTCAAGTTTTTACCGGGACAGGGGTATTACGCAGCCTTATCAAGACTGATTTTCCGAGGTGAATCTCTAACCCTGCAGTCAGACAATCTGTCAATTATTATCCATCTGTCTGAAGGTTTGGAGGAAACTGACACTAGTAATGGATTTATCATCAGTCTGTGGTTCTGTTAGCCTTCCATATATACATTAGCTTTCAAGAGTTGTCCCCCCTGATGTGATATTTTTGGAAGATTGCACTGATGCTATTTGTGTATTTGCAAGAATCACAATTGAAGCAATTATGTTTCATTGAGCTATTGGTTAATGTAGTACTTCTAATAGATCCGTATTAAATGAAAACTAACTTTTGTTTGTAGATTCTAAAGTTCGTGGAAGGAAACAAATCTCGCAAGGATCTCCAAAGAAAGCAAAAATCAAGAAAGAAGAAAAAGATGATCCAACAGAAAAAACAAAGGTATACTTTACATGATGGGGAAAATTTGGTAGAAAAAAGGACACCACGCATGCAGAGCATTTCATTATTGCTACAGTATGCTATAAATATTTTCAGGGCGCAGTGGAGCAACTGGAATATTTGTTTGGGGGGGGGGGGGGGGGGTGGTAAGACGATCTCATCAAAATTGGGGTGACCATGAAGTGAGCTTATTCAATAATTGTGATGCCAGGGTCCTCCTTGTAAAATTTTAGATGTGATTTAATGCATTTTGGCACTTTTGAGAAACTTCAAACTAAAAGGGGTAGAACATTTCGCACTAAAATTGCAAAAAAAATAAAAAAATAAAGAAGAATTTGAAATTTCATCCACGTTGCTTCTAAAACTAGAGGTTCCGCTTTGACCCTTGAGTTGCCGCTCCGGCATGAAGCCTATGCTGGTTGTTTTTTTGAGCAAAAACATACGTCTCCCCCAACCTCCCACCTTGCCTTAAATGGGCACATAATTTAAGGGAAAGTGCTGTAAAATTAATGTAGCAATAAGTATCTTAAACAAAGCTGCGTATCTAAAAATATTAATTACAAAGAAGCGATTTTCATTGTACATACATGTACAAGTAGATGAACGGATGGACGGACACCGGACACGGATGGATGCATGCACACATACACCAAAACCTGATCAAATGTGGGGGCTACCCCAATGAAGCTTCCATCCAAGTTTGGTGAAATTCCATCCAATAGTTCTCAAGATATCTTGCAGACAAGGCCTGTATATACATGTACAAGCAGATGGACGGACACCGGACGAACGCATGGACACACACCAAAACCTAGTCAAATGAGGGGGCTATCCCAATGAAGCTTCCATCCAAGTGTGGTGAAATTCCGTCCAGTAGTTCTCAAGATATCTTGCAGACAAGGCCTGTATATACATGTACAAGTAGATGGACGGATGGACGGACGGACACCGGACACGGATGAACGCATGCACACACACCAAAACCTAGTCAAATGAGGGGGCTATCCCAATGAAGCTTTCATCCAAGTTTGGTGAAATTCCGTCCAGTAGTTCTCCAGATATCTTGCAGATAAGCCTTGTATATACATGTACAAGTAGATGGATGGACGGACGGACACCGGACATGGATGAATGCACGCACACACACCAAAACCTAATCAAATGAGGGGGCTATCCCACTGAAGCTTCCATCCAAGTGGGGTGAAATTCCGTCCAGTAGTTCTCAAGATATCTTGCAGACAAGGCCTGTATATACATGTACAAGTAGATGGACGGATGGACGGACACTGGACACGGATGAATGCACCCACATACACCAAAACCTAATCAAATGAGGGGGCTATCCCAATGAAGCTTCCGTCCAAGTTTGGTGAAATTCCGTCCAGTAGTTCTCCAGATATCTTGCAGACAAGCCCTGTATATACATGTACAAGTAGATGGACGGACGGACGGACACCGGACATGGATGAATGCCCGCACACACAACAAAACCTAATCAAATGAGGGGGCTATCCCACTGAAGCTTCCATCCAAGTGGGGTGAAATTCCGTCCAGTAGTTCTCAAGATATCTTGCAGACAAGGCCTGTATATACATGTACAAGTAGATGGACGGATGGATGGACACCGGACACGGATGAATGCACCCACATACGCCAAAACCTAATCAAATGAGGGGGCTATCCCAATGAAGCTTCCATCCAAGTTTGGTAAAATTCCGTCCAGTAGTTCTCCAGATATCTTGCAGACAAGCCCTGTATATACATGTACAAGTAGATGGACGGACGGACGGACACCGGACACGGATGAATGCACGCACATACACCAAAACCTAATCAAATGAGGGGGCTATCCCAATGAAGCTTCCATCCAAGTTTGGTGAAATTCCATCCAGTAGTTCTCAAGATATCTTGCAGACAAGGCAAGGGGACGGACAGACATCCATCCAGAGAGACAGACATCCATCCAGACAGACAGACATCCATCCAGACACTAGATGTCTCCCCCCAACATAGTTGGGGGAGACATAATAATTTGTGGATAATATTTGTCAACACCCACACAACCATATAAAAGGTCAATACCTGGGACCTTTGAAGATGTGGATGCGGGGACAGCTGTATGCCCCAGAAAATTAGACACATTTTTGATCCATTTTGAGGCACTTTGGTCACAATTATTAGGGGGGGTGGACCAAAGTGGTCCTTCGTTACTCCTCCTCCCCCCACTCAAGTGAGTCTGACACGCCTGTATATATGTTGCACACGTTATTGTCCTGGATGATATATTTTCTCGCATATGTAACCCATCAGAGTAGTTTATGCTCAAATTATATTGCTGTAGTTAAGTTTCTCGTCATTGAATTCTCCATACAAAAATGAACTGTTGTGATGCGATATATGGCACATGCATGCTCATTTGTCGCGTTTCTTTTTCAGAATGATGCATCAACAGCAGTCAAACCGAAATTGAAAAATAAGCAGACTAAAATCTCAAGCGAGCAATCGGAACAGAATTCAAGCATACCAAATCCTCCCACCAATAATACCCATGTGACTAGAGGCAAGCTGACTGCTACAAGACACGACACAGCATCACCGTACTTCAGTAAACGCAGACAGAAGGAGAGAAGCGAAGCCGGAGCTAAAGGGAGACTATCAGCTTTGGGTAATTTGGAATGTTCTCAGTTTGAAGGTCTCAAGGAAATGTAACTATTGAGTATTGTGATTGGGCACATTGGCACTGTGGGCTTTATTGATTAGAATAAATATTTTTTGTTCTGCAGGTTTCAAGGAGGCGATGGTATTATTTTGGCTAATATGGTTCAGTGTCACTTGAGAAGCACATTTAATGGTTCTTTGGGGATGTTTGCCTCCTGTCCCAAAACAAGTTCCTGTCCCCACAATACTCAATACTCTTTATTAGATTTTTTTTGTCGGTCACTCCACCAGATCTCAAGATATCAAAATGAAGTGTTTCACAACTTTTCACCACCACAAAGTTCTCACCCTGTCCCCCAGTTGGCGTTAGATACTCTTTTTGAAGTTTTACTCGCTCAGAACCACATAGGCTATTCTGGCCAAACTTAGAGAAGTCGGTTGTATATAAGCGAGGAGGAGAATCTATAATTTCTGTGGTGAAATTTAAGACTTTTAATAATAGCGTCAATCTCCGATTCTCTAATACAGGCCAATAATTTATGTCACAAATCAAGCCAAAGGAGACACTAAACAGCCTGGTCCTATGCGTGTTTTTCCTTATTATTTTCTACATCCAGTGCAGTTATTAACTAGAGCCTTAGGCACTGAAACGGGGCTATTTAAATGTAAAATAGGCTGTTGGAATAATTCCTCTAACTCTTTGATGTTCCATCTCATGGCGAAGAGCCATACTTGTAGTCTCACACATTCCTCTCAACAAGGATCTCTAGTGCATAATAGTGTAATTGTACACATATATATAAATTTTTAAAAAAACGCTGGGACAGACATTTATTATGAAACCAACCTGATGAAATGATAAAATAATGTCTTCACTGCATGTTACCAATATTTGTAAAAAAAATCACTTTTTTCAGATAATCGAAAGCATATCCTTCAGCAGTAAATAACAATACGAAGCTGCGCATCTGAAAACCCCTGGGTACATTCATAATGTATTCAATTTGAACCAAGATGTCAGGAACACCAAGCAGTCAAGTCACAAATATACAGATTATCAAAAATTTTGCAATTAGGAATGACCCCCAAGGTTTCCGTCCAATCAGAGAAACCGGTTTTCATTACATAAGTTTCTTGATGCATCAACGATATATACCAAATTTTACATCGAGCATTTAAACGGTATCAGAGATAGAGATCATTAATGATTTCGCATAAATTAAAGATGGCCGCTCATCCTTCCCGCCACTCAGAGGAACTGATGTGGTTATTAATTGAAAGTCTCTTGATAGATTGATGCTGTATACCAAGTTTTGTATAGAACACTGAAATGGTATCAGAGATATACATCATTAAAGATTTTGCATAAATTAAGGATGGCCACCAAGGTTTCCGCCCAATCAGAGAAACCAGAACTGTCATTTGTCGTAAGTCTCTTGATGCATCGATGATGTATACCAAATTTTACATCGAGCACTTGAACGGTATCAGAGAACGAGATCATTAATGATTTTGCATAAATTAAAGATGGCCGCCCATCCTTCTCTGCACTCAGAGGAACTGATGTGGTTATTCATTGCAAGTCTCTTGATACATCGATGCTGTATACCAAGTTTGGTATAGAACACTTAAATGATAGAGATATATATCATTAAAGTGTTTGCATAAATTAAAGATGGCCGCCAAGGTTTTCAGTCAATCAGGTCCCGATTTAAAGTATCTGTATGCATCGATGATGTATACCAACTTTCATATAAAACAATTGAATGGTAACAGAGATATGTATCATTATCGATTTTGCATAAATTAAAGATGGCCTCCAGGATTTCCAGCTAATCAGAAAAGCCGGTTTGGTAATTCATTGAAAGTTGCTTTTCAATAGGCTTCTGGTCCTTAGACTAGGTAAATAAGCATACCAAATTTGGAATTCTTCAGTGGAACCGTTTTCCGTCTATCTCGCTCACGTACTGACGTACGAACAGATGGACGTACAAGACGACAATACCCCATGGCCAAAATTGGCCGAGGGGGAAAAATGAGTATTGAGATACAATGTAAAATCCTCATGGTTAGATGGACTGGAGCTATGCTGGAATGCATCCTCTCATATATATTACAGTATATATCATGTATATTACAGTTCTATTTGGTTATCTCCCCTGTCACCTTACAGCTTCAAAACTGTGACATGCAGAGCTCTTTCTGTAGATCAGGGGGAAATGCTTCCAACATTCCATGAATATTTCAGAAGTAGAATGGAAAGAAAACATTTCTGAATACAGGGAAATTATTACGTAAATGATTTGACCACCACTGGATTTTAGAAACTTACTATAAAAGATAATGCAGAGGGTCTTGAGGGGTAAGCTTAAATGGCGAAAACTCCAAACTGTAACTCAACACACATATTTCATGAAAATGTAAATGAATACAGGCAAAGTGAAATATCCCATTGTTTTCTACAATGAATTACACTTATACTAGTATTATTTAATACTAAATTACTGCCCAAACACGCTTTCTAATGAGAATGAGTTAGTCCCACAAAATCACTCAACATGCGCCTCTCAAAATCTGTGGTTTAGCAGACGACATATTTTGAGTACGAAAGTACTGCCACTGGGAAATGAACGAAAACACGAATAAAATTAGAAAAATGGAAATGTAACTTAAACATATCAGACCTGCAACTGTACGCGAACATTATTAACACAGAAACCTGGACACTCTAAAGAAGAAGTTTCAGACCTCTTTCTTGTCGTGTAAGAACTCTATCTTTTGCTGTGTTAGCAAGACACAGAGCTGGTGCTCAATTTTTTCTGACTACAAGACAGGACCATTAGTCCCTACGGGCCTACATCGCCCAGTGAAAATTTGGTTTGCACATCAAAGGCACCAATGACTAATGGGTAATTATAAATCATTTAAAATATTCTTCTTGTGTGTTTTAACTAATAAGCACACTTCAACACAAGTCGGGTCATGATCAGAGTCATGTCGGAAGTGTTTGCAGTAATTAAAACGTGCCAAAGAAAAGAATTCATACAAGTCACTTTTTACCACTGGTAATCAGGGTTAAAATTCATTCAAACACTCAATTCAGACCTCCAAATTTGACTAAATATTTTTATGTTTTGACGAAAACTCAATAGCCTATTATTTTAAAAGGGATGAAACAATATAAAATCAGTGAGAATGGTGGTAAATTTGAAGAAATGCTCGAATTGAAGAAAATACCAAAACTAAATCCTCTCATTTGAGCACATGTAAAAAAATACTCAAATTTGTATGAATCCCTGAATTGGTGTCTTGATGTAGTGAAATAACAGCCGTATAGATGAAAATAAAAAAGAAAGACCTTACATCCGACTCAGCACCTCAATCGAACTTTCTGTGACATCGATTGTTGGACATGCAACACCCCATTGTACATGTGTTGTGAACCAATACCAATCTAACCTAGAGGTTACCAGATTTACTGTTCGAATGTTACCATTTAACCATCATGAGCATGCCTACCTAAAATCCATATTTTTCATCTGATATTTCCTTACAGGGACCAACTCACCAAAACCTCGAAGAGAAGGACTGAGACGCTCAGCCAGGAACAGACAACCAACTGCTGGAAAGTGAACGACACAGAATAGTCCCGAGATTTGAAATCTTTAGCTCTAGGGGGTGTGAAACTAATGGTATTGACCATGTGACATTACGCTGAGGTTAGGCAAGAAGCGACTGTAAAGCATGTACCTTTTCGGTGCATTTAACTTTTGCGTATTTCACGAGAGAAAATATTTGCGAATGCATGTATGCAAGTGAAATGCCAGACCTTACATAACCCAATAACAACAACAATGCAAATGTTGAAGAACCAAGGAGTTTTGGATTGATTTACCATGTTTAATAAATTTGAATGAATACGAGTTTAGAGAGGATATATCATAAAAAGCACAAATTATCAGCAGGCTAGGAACAGAACTAATAAACATTAATTGCTGTATTAAACATATAAATTTTGCATAAAAGGTCAGGCCAATCCCAACTCTGAGTGTCTATGTATCTTTGTTAAATTTTATTATATTGAGTGCCTTAGTGGATGCCATCACAAAGGCCTCAAGCAGTGGATCGCAAGTTCAATGACAGTATGGTCGTACTTGAATTTACGTTTACAGTCTTGGACATGACAAATCTTCTAACTGGAGATCTAGGTGGAAATATACACATACAGACCTACTGAACATATCACATATGTCGGGTAGAGATGTCAGTGTTTATACAGAAAGTAGAATTTTTATTCAGAAGCATTAATACGGAGTGTCTTACTGCAAACTGTTATACCTGAGTTTTGATCTTTGGCCCCACCCCTTGTCAGGTTCTAATAGTGCTGCAGTAAAGATGTATTGTGTCACAGGCATTGCCCCACTTTGGTTGAACTGGCATTTAGAATAGGCAATGGATATTGAATGGCCAATTCCCACTATAGTTCAAGTTATCCCCTGAACAATGCTGTCTTGCTCAGGTGTCTGCGATGCTGGTGCACAGCATGTGGGCCACCGTGATCTTCGGGTTGTTCTCTTGATCCCACCCCTGTGTTTATAACATGGAGCGGGTTTTTCAACTGCTGATAACTGGTGTAAATATGATATAGATAAAATATTCCCATCACTTCAAGAAAGGACCAACAAGCTTACATTTATGATAACCCTGGCAAGCTCAGGTTGAAAATCCACCAGTTATCATCAGTTGAAAAACTCACTCCATGTTATAAACATAGGGGTGTGGTCAAGAGAACAACCCGAAGCTCACAATGGCCCACATGCTATGCACCAGTGTTGCCGACACCTGGGCCAGACAGCATTGTCCAGGGATTAACTTGAACTATAGTGGGAATTGGTCATCGAGCCCTGTACCAGATAATCGGGAGTGAGGTCAAGGTTAAATTTGAATGAAATTGTATTGTACATAGCCTGTTGGTTCTGTATATAAATGTTATGTTTTAAAAACTTTAAAACTGATTTCTTGTTGTGAATTATCAGACTTAATGCAGACTGTTCGGATCAGCTCATCTTGTATATTAACTGAACAACATACAGCCATGGTGGGCCAAAATGAAATGTACTTTGTTTGCAGTAACTGGACAAAAACATAGCGACTCAGATTTTTTTTCTTCTTCTGGAGTAGGCTGTATATATATTTTTTTCCAACCGATTTCTGAAATGGTGAAGAAATATTTTCTCTCAAGCGAACTGTCTGCACCACAACACATGTATGCATGCGCAAGCTGCCTGTTGATAGATGCCATCTGTGATCGCTCTTGAAGATGACGGTGGTCATGTCGCACATTGAGCTTGAACCTTGCGGTCACAATGACATCTGTTTTATGCCCGACCATCAAAATATTGTCAAGACCGTTCTAAACCAGAGTTCATTGAACACCAATGCCATCTCATGTCTGTCCGCCTGGATATCTTGAGTGGAATACATCCTAAACCATGAAAACTTGATCTGAAATTTTGTGGGGATAATCGTATCAATGAGTAGACCATCTCATTAACTTTTGGTGTTTAGAGATTAATTTTTTGTCGACTGTAATCTCTCTAAAAATTTGCACATATTAAAAGACACTTTAGAAGGGAATTCCAGAAAATGTTCTGTCAATATTCAGCTCTGCTTTTGCAGAACTGTTCACAATTGGGCTGCTGTACAAGATTGGCAAAGAAAATTATCCATCAGTCTATTTTTTTTATCATTTAATTCAGTAAATAGCTAGTCTAAAGGTGTTTGAATTATTAGAGGAATTACCGTAGTTAACGGCAATCTGAACATCGCCATTTCTTGTCTCGCCTGAAATGATCTCGTGAGTGGAATACAGCCTAAACCGATAAAGCTGTCGTTTTGAAACTTTGTGGGGATGTTCTTACCAATGAGTCGACAATCTGATTAACTTTTGGTGTTTGAAGATTCATTTTTTGCCTATTACCAGCAGTCTGGACTTTGCCCATTTCTCCCTGCTGGCGAGATCTCATGAGCAGAATACAGCCTAAATGGTAAAAGCTATGTAATTTTGACGTAGTTACCAACAGTTACGTGTATTTTATGCAAATGTGTATGTGAAAGAGATGACTGCCGGGGAGGGGGCATTGATCTTCCAATGAACTCTAGTTTAATTTTAGTCATGGAGATTGCGTGGACAAGGCTACATGTACAGCTAGATTCAGTTCTGGGGTAACTTTTCATGCAGGGTAGTGTGGTGTGGCTCCAGATAACCCGAGAAAATGGTCCAGCATCTGAGGATAATGAGACAAACATGACGTTCCCTCAACTACCCAGGCATCAAAATATTAAGTCAGAAGATATTCTTTCATGTACACAGGTATATTTTCTCCTTTCTAAGGAATACAGAAATAGAACTCTCACTTTACATGCAAATAAAATACAAAATTCTTCGCTAACAATGCAACTATACATGTAGAATGTAGGAATTGTTTAAAACTGCTTAAACTACATTTCTCAAATTTTGGTATTTTGGTGTGAGAGGGTTGAAATAACAAAAATCACATCTGACTCACCGGTCATACAAAATCGAAGATTCAAGAAATAATTATTTGGTATGGCCAAAGGCAACTGAAGTAGAAGTCTATAACCCCTATGTAAGACTAACTATAATGCATTGGTTACGGACTGCCTGCTTCTAGCACATGTGACATAGGAGCTGATGCAGGAATTCAAATACTCCGCTCCCGCATGCCGACATCGCAGGTTGTCTATAAATACTATGCAAGATTCAAGTGGTTTGACGATTGTCAGTACCGTCTAGCTACAAATTCTAAAATGTACAAGCATATTGCCCGCCACTGAGCATATGCGTATGAAATGATTTTTGAGAGAGAAAGAATAAATTGGTTGTCTGCGGGATTAGAGATTTATTCAGGATAAACATTTGAATAACCCATATGTGGCCGGCTGTTGTTTGAACATCTGGTCCAATTTTATTTTAATCCTGAAATCCTGCATTAATGGTACCAACATTCTTGTTTTCAGTAAATTGTGACATAAGGCAAAGATACTATATTATATAGTCAAGGGACCGACTAACAGAAGTCATAAACTACTGCTATTATGTAAACATCACAGTTCTTGGTATCACGAAACATGCTATATACATCAATTAATTTAAAGCAAATATGACCAACAATCGTCCAAAGGATACCACTACATGCAGTACAAACTGAAAGGACCTGGTTCGGTTTGTTTAGATTTTGGTCCCCATGAGTTGCGGTTTGAAGTCTCAAAAAGATATTTTTCAGTTAGAGTAAAGTTATTATCTTGTCTTGTGCTCCGAGTATTTTGTAGGCCCTGGGTCTTACTCATTTCACTCAAGTAAGAGTGAAAATTCCTCCCTCTCAAGCGCTTGAGTGGAGATTTTCACTCAAGTTGAGAACAAACTATTGACATGGTCAGAATTTCGGGGTTAAGTTTATCTTGGTTCTGACTGGCTTCATATCTTTATGGAGAGAAAAGTTTGCTGTTTTCACGACAAAATAGATGCTGTTGCACAAATCCACTGTGCTGGTATTAAAAAACCCTAAAACTGACCGAGCCTAGAAAATACTCAGAGCCAATCTTAATAAATCAATATCCTATCAATGCTCTCCAATTGTACATGTCGCTATATAGGATCTTGCGTAATTCAATTCAATTCAATTGAATTTGGTGTTCTGAGCACCCATACCATGGATATTTAATAGCATTATGACATCATGGTCGCATCTGCAGTCGGGGAGGGGAGATAGGTTCACTGTGTCCATTTATCCCAATGTTTACACCAAAGATCAGTTCATATATCTACCCCGTATTATGGTGCCACAATGTCGGGACCGCGGCACCATGAAAAGACACCCCGCCAGCGAGCCGGCTAATTCGGCTGAGCCAATCAATGTTCCCTTCAAAGCACTATGAAGCGTTCTCGGGATTGGTTAACACGCGAGTTACTGCAAGCCTGTTGGATCCCACAAGCGACATATCCAAATGGGGGAGCAGATAGGATTTAATTTTAATTAGATTGACTCAGAGCATAATGTACTTCACGCTAGCTGAACATTTTCTTTCGTACATGACGTTTCATTTTGCCACTCCAAACCACACCTCATGGGGGCCAAAATCTCACTAAACAGCGCCAGGTCCTTTAGCATGTGTATAAAATTTGAACAGAACACCACCACGGGTGATGTGTATTTATGCAGACATGTTCCAGGTTTTTGCCCATTAGAATGCTATTGGCCACATATCATCAAGATGACAGTAACGCTGGCATGGTAGGGAAGCTGTCCCCACCCTCCAACCTTGGCATTGTTGTGTGCTGAGAACTCCTCATTTTTAAATGGCACATTTTGATCTTCCAGTTGTTATCAAACATGGGATCATTGACAATACCAAACACTTGTTCAAAAACTCCGAGACACTCCTTGACGCGATGAATCGTTCCACACGTCATGATCAGCAGTAGTCCGTGGGGCTCAGACTTCACCTTTATCCCATCTGCATTCAGGTTTGGATTAAACAACAGCATCTCTTCTTTCACGAAAGCCAGAAAGCGCTGCGAAACCAGAAATGCACCTTCGAAAGTCTCTGTATTTGTCTCCCCTTGCACTGTACAATGAAGCTGTAATCTGGAATCTGCCCAGAAATGCTGTGGGCCGAAATCGCCATCCGGCACTTCCTGCAGTGAGGGATTGTGGGAATTCAGAGTCTTGAAAAACCATTGGACAAATTGTTTGGCCAACTCAAAATGTTCAGCGCTGGTATTTTGGCGTTCCAGGGAAGAACTTGTGTGCTGCTGATCTGAACTTGCTATTGCGTCGGAACCTTGAACAATATCAGTCAAGTGACCAGCAACTCTATGATGATCATTGGTCACATGTGATCTGACCCCTTGACCGTTGGTAAGGGTCAACTGTCCACTGTTACCTTCCTGTGCAACTGTTCTTGCATTAGGTCTGTTACGTACAATATGTCCATTTGATGGGGTTTGCGTAACTCGAGTGACGCCATTTTCTGGTTCCCTGTTGATGACCAAGGGTAGAGCATCATCCTCCTGAATTTAAAACAAATACATGTTTAAAGTTAGTTGGATGAGATGCTCTTCTATACGACATGTCTTGTTAGGCTATTTCATCAGAAACAGTCAATTCACCACCCCAGAATCATCACAACAGAATACTGAACCAAGACCCTTGAGTCATTATGGATAAATGAGTCTGCTGTAAAGTTTTTTTCTTTTTCGGGAATTTACACTATATGCCATCTTCACAACATCAAGGTTTCTATTTGTGAGCCAAAGACGAACCCTTGACAATCTGGCATAGCAGACCGCGTTCCGCCCACATTCCAGTTACAGGACCTAGAAAAACTGCGCTGATGGTAAAATACGTTAGGGTTTTACTTTCTGTGCTAAACTATTCGCTGATACCGAATGTAAAATACTTAATCCAAGCATGCATAACAATAAAATATTAATGGATAAATCAGTGAAATTTCGTAGAAATCTGTGCGTTATTTCACCCAATTCACGTCCTTCAGTGGGAAGGTGAGGTCGGATACACTGGCATCGCGGATCGCCTTTAAAGTTTGTGTTTCCTACATTTGCCTGGCCTGTTGGATGTTTGATGGTAGATGAATGGGTTTATTTTTTTCTTCAAATAGATTTTTTTTAAACTAGCTTTCCGTTATATTATTAATGTTCATGGTTGTTGAAAATCTACGTTTTCATCTGCCACCGGGCATCCCACAAGCTATGGTGTTTTCGAAGCTCATCACTGCCACCATGGTCGCGGTAAACAAGTGATATGATTGGTCAATATATGCAGGATGTTGCTTTACAGTTGAACAAAATACAGTGCCGAAGTGCACCTGGGGTATCTATCATAGAGATTGTCATGGTATTGTGGTCTATTGTTGGACATCGTGGATGTTTCTGGAAGCTGACGCATGCCTGTTTTATGTGGGTCAGTCACTTGGAGCTTTCTGGAAGGCTCCTGTGGATTGTATCTAGGTCAGATGATGCGGTAGTAATGTGTATCCTGGAAGCTTCTTGAATTGGTAGAATGATCCGGAATGCCTCATAGAGTATGAATAGCGCTCAGTCAGTCAGGAGGGAATTCAAACTGGCTTTTATGTGGGTCTGTTATGCTGTGTTACCTTTGCCTGTAAATGTGGACTGGTGGATTACTTACTTCTGTGTATTGACTGTTGGCTGCTGCATGGTCTACACTATTTGTTGACACCATCGGATATTGGACATTTACTGGGACTGTGTATAACTGAGCAGTGTTGGATTACCATTATACAGAAGAGTGATTTGTGCACGTCATCAAGGACTGTAAAGTGCACATCGGTATAGCATTGAACAGTAAGAGTATATTTCACACATTTATTTGTTGTATTAACCTTACTTAAATTGTATATGACTTTAGTATTGTAAATAAATATTTGATTGTTAATCCTTGACTTCACACATCTTTCTGTTACGTTTTGTTGATGTAACAGCACGCTACGTGCAATATTGTGTTTCACAGAAATAATCCATTCAATGTGGGATTTGTTTGGTTTGCGAAGAGTGACTGTAGGATGCCACCATATTTTCACATGAAAGTGAGGCTCTATGGGCAGTGAATTTGTTCTTGTTCCATGCGACGTATCGACTTGTTCCATGTGACGTCATTGGTAGCGTCACATGCTCTTCGCCACAACACCAACGTTATTTCAACTCAACCAGGACGTCATTCTACCTCATCTGATGTAATTTTACCTCAACTCTGACATATCTAATGGCAACTGCTCTTTTTTCCTTCACAAAATGGATTATTCATGTGAAACTTTCCACTTCACAAAGAAAATATCAAGGAGGAAATGTGGAGAGAAAATGGTCAATTCCATGCTACTTGGGACATGAAGCCAAAAAATAAAATCTTGAGAATGAGCCACAATGAGATTGTTTTATAATGGTGATACAGTATAGAGATAAAATCTAAAAATTCAGTAAGATTGCCGCAGAATTTTCCAACCTGGGGTGTTTTGCAGTTCCAGGATAAAATTTTCTTATTTTTGCTTTCAATTATCTCACAAAATTGGTTAGATTTTATTACCATTGTTTAGCTGCAGAATGGAGGATTTCTTTTTTTATTTACATTAATGGTTAATGGTGTCTTGAAATATCATAAAAAAATTCAGCAGGTATTTGTAAATATTGTCACACATTGTAGATTTTGCATGAAGTCAGTGTTATGTAACGCGAGTGACGATAAATGCTACTTCAGCAGGAGGCCTGTGAGGTAAACAACAGACTATTCCCCGTCATCCGGAAGTACATTCGTCTCATTTTATCATGAAACCCACTTAATTATTTTTGGTCCTGTTAATTAATAAGTCCTTTTTCTAGGTCTAAAGTTGTTTCGCCCGCCATACGTCTTGGTAATGATGCTGTATATATGTTTCTATCATGTCTCGCACTGTATTTTTCCAGTGTCAATGATACGTGTCAACGGTAGGCACATTTGCTATAAATGTCGAGTGGTTCCAATTGATTGTATATTAATATGTACTCCTATACGGAGGTGCTCCTATATAGAGGAGGGATTTACCAACTGAACTGAACTGAACTTTGGCGGGTGATCGAATTATTACAAACGGGATCTTCTGAAAATCGGGGGTGATTGAATTATTACAACTTCCGATCGTATTTTTCTGCAAAATCGGGGGTGATCGAATACCGATAGGGTGATCGATTTATTAGAGGAATTACCATACTTTTTCTTTTATTAGACAAAAAACTTCAAGTTTAATTGAGCTACTTCTATCACTGCTTCTGTCAGTTGTCATGAACATATGACCATAGTTTTGAGTTCCTACACCATGTGACTTCTTCCAATGATAGCGCCAAATCTAGTAACGCGAGTGACAATGTAACGCGAGTGACGGAGTGTAACGCGAGTGACGCTATCTGGTGGAAGTTACTATTTTCAAATTCCAATTTTTATTAAGTCATGACATGCTGGATAGGGTGTGACAGAAATATAAATACTTTAAACATGTGAGTATATAAATGCCAAAGACAAATACCCAGAATTCTTGTGATCCTGCTAACACTGCATGTGCTTCCTGTCGTCTGCTATTTGGTTATCAATAAGTCTCAAATTCCATCCAACTTTGAATTGTGTGGTCCACCATTTCTTAGTCGAAATAGCATTTGGAACTTGAGTGTTGGAGTCCTGATGATTCACTCAACTAAATTCCATGGAATTATTTAGGCATATTTGCAAACAAAGCTGAAAATTCACTAGGGTTAGTTAATAGGCCAGCATTTCGACCAAGGGACATATTTCGGAATTTTGGCAGTTCCTTCATCGGTTCGTTATTTTATGGTTGACCAACCGATATTAGTGAGTTTATATGCAGTTACATTGTAATTGAATTAACTAGGAGTTATACCAATTTATAATATCTGTATTGCTAGCTGGGTGATATTGCAACTGCATTCCTCTTTTATACTTTATTGAAAGTTTGCCAAGCTTATGCTTTCTCACTATAAATACATATACATTTTATGTTTTCTTTTCTCCAGTTTTGCATTTTTTAAAATCTAATAGTACTCTATTCTCATAGCTTAAATTTTCTGTTGAAATGACATGTACCTTAAGTTATTTTTGAAAATATAAATGTTTTATTTATTTGACGTAATTCTCTGGTTTGTGTTTTCGATTTCAAAAATACCTTTTGAAATTACTTTTAATTATTTATCAAACGATATTCATCATGGGAGGTCTGGAATTCGAGGTTTGATGCTCTGACCAGTCATTTAGGTCTTGGAATGTGGCGTCTCATGTTCAAATGTTAGCAGTGTTGTGATCTACAATGTCTCCCGTAAACAATTTGTTTTACACACTCACTATTAAAAATTCAAAGTGCTCACTGGAAGCAACATTAAGTGAGTCTCTTCACTGCACTAATTGACTAAAGGGACTATGCATGTGTGAACATAATATGTAGTGGATGGGAGACGATTCTTGACAAATATTCTGCGGTTGGGACAAAACTATGACGTCACACTAGGCAGGTGTCGTTTAATGGCTGGGATATTGGTACTCTCCATGTGAAGGATTGGTGTCTGGTGAAGTATAACCAAGATGCATACCCTGGTGAAATACTCAGTATCGTCGAGAACGAGTATTTCATATCCGTGATGATCCATACAGAAGCCGGCAATACCTGGAAGTGGCCTACACCCTGTGATTCTGTTTATTACCACCGGGAACAAATTGTTGGAAAGTTAGATGGTCCAGTTCCTTCAAACAGTTGCTCGTCTTTCACATTTCCAGAACTTCCTTAAGCATGTTAAATGCATGTCCTTTTCTGAGATGAACATACAGTGTACAAAGTTCTGTTCAGTTATACTGTATCTGAGATCTGTTTTTTATGGCACAACATAATTTTATGATTTTATGGTGTTTCATGTTCACTTACATTCAAACTTTGGTATCCTCAACTGAGAGGTAACGCGAGTGACGTAACGCGAGTGACGAGACATTGAAGTTATTTGAGCAAGCTGTTACACATTGGAACAACTTAGTGGATTCCTAATTGCATTGTTATTTCGAGAGGTCTACAGGGTACTAACAGATCCACTAAATTGTCATCTGTGTGTAAAGGCTTGAGCTTAATTTAAGAACGAAGTTATGGCTAAAATTTCCATGTCCTTTTTGCTGTAACGCGAGTGACGAGTACGCAAATTGAAATTAAATAAAAGTTTTAAATGCAATTACAGCACTTTAAATTTGTATGAATACTTTGGGGCCTAAGTTGTCTTTATGCATTATGTGTGCATGTATGCTTCCTTTGTTGGAGGCAGGTGGGGTATAATATAACCAAAATGGTGCAAAAATGTAACGCGAGTGACGTGGAATTGACCAAATCAAATTCAAAAATCACATCTTCACGTTCACCTCTTCTATTGAAACCATTCACACAATGAAGGCACATTTTCATGTCTGAGGTATGTAATATGCAACCTAATAATCGAGTCTATAAATTTCATAAAAAACATAATCTGTATTATCAGGGCTAATGAGAAACTCAAATGATCTACTAGACAAAATCATCCAGCATTCCCTACATCATGTACACATTGGCCAGAATATTTCAGTAATGGACGTGAACCAGACTTTTGGTTCCATTCCATGTATTGCATAGTACCCATTGCAACTTTTCCCTCTAATTAGTAGCATACAGTTCAGCCTATTAATTGGAAAAGAAATGTGTGGATTCCATAAATTAGCCCACCCAAACTGTCGGTTCCATGAAATATTCTGGCCTGTACATGTACATATGCTGCTCCTTGCTGCATGTAGAACTGTTTCCCCTCTCTAGAACAGCTTTAATACCTCTGGTGCTTCAATGTTATCAAATTTGCTGCCCCAGTGAGATAGGACTCTCGTGATCAGCTGGTGTTTCTCTGCCCCCACAGGAACGACGACACCCTTCTCCGCCAGATACTGGAAAATGTGGTCTCGTTTCACCTTCTTCCGTTTCAGCAGTTCCACAGCGCTCTCTGTGTATGTGATTATGGCGCTGATAGCCTCTGAAATAACAAACCCAGACAGATTTAGCTTATAATCAAGTGATATGTAACATGACAATTTAAATTGGGTTACAGGAAAAACTGTGACAAACCGACAATAAAGCATCCAGATAAACTGGCAACCAGACAAAATGGCAATATTGTCTTTTATACTATTTTGGTGCATAATCATTCTATCCGTGTTGGTTACTAATCTTTGCAATACAGCCATATTGAGTCTATGGACGATACTAGAAGTGGGTTTGCAGTGCCCCCTGCCAGTTCAGCCATATCCGCCTGTTCAAAACGAATTTTTTGTGGGTTTTTTTTATACCTTCAGCTGAAATCAAACTGGAGTCTTGTTGATTACTGATTTGAAGACAGCAAAATTTTTGATTTAAAAACAACAGCAAAAGTTTCAGAATAAAATATAAATTGTTTTACCACTGATTTTTTAAATGAATCAATAAGATCGATGTGAGTGGGATCCTCGTGGCATTTATGAATACATCAACTATTTTATCCTTCTGTTTGTTTTTTTTTTTATCTGTTAGTAATTTTTTATCGTAGCAGATTTAGAAATCATGTACGTATACTGTCCTGATATCTGAAGAAAACCTATTCAGTACTGTATTTGGAAATTAATTTGATAAATCTGGGGAGTTTCAACTACATTCTTCAATTTTAACAAATATATTGGGATCATTTCAATTATTTTGCTTAATCGCAGGTAGCCTACCATGAGGACGTGGTCATTCTGCAATTATTCGGGTCAAAAAATTTCTTTATTGTTTATTTTAACTAGCACATTCCAGCACCAATTGATTGTACACACCTAAACGCTCACAATCTTGGTCCTCAATTTCTCGTGATCAAATCTGTCATTTTCATTAACATGACAAATGCAATAAGATACTTCCTTCACCCCTCTCCCCCATTTATCCCCATGATGATCATATCAAATCTAGACGAAATATAACGGTGTCCTGCTACCGAATGACCATTACCGGGCCGGGGGGTTCGGAAAAGTGCCCCTCCAAAGACATGTAGCACCCTGCCCTTTTATTTCAAGGTCACGTTAGGGGTCTGCTACCGTATGTTAGGATTATTAAAAAAAAATTGATTGTTTGCATCATTGGGAAGACTTATCTCCATCGGTTTTAAATAGTAGTGGATTTACAAATAACAGATATACAACAATAACATCAAAAACAACAACCAGTCTGGCGTTTGCAGTACCACACCTACGAGAGAACCCACATTTGGACACTTTCTGATCAGCCGATACCTGTCTTTCCGTCAGTTGCTATTTGTCTTTTTGTCACGGTGTCCTTAAGTGACAGCACTTCATCGTATGGCAATTTCTTCAGAATCTGACGAAACCCTTCTTTTTCAGTAATTGTCAGCATATTTTTGATGTGATGCTGATCTGCAAAACCAAATCAAAAACATTTTCTCATATTTCCTCTTCGTTCTCGATCCACTTCAGACAGATGTCGTAAAGGTGAAAACGTCCGCATCCTAGAGAATACGACGAGTGGCAAAACGATGACTGTTTGTGGATCCGGGCTGTAATATGCAATTTCTGAAAAATAAGCTTATATGTCGATATCCTAATATTTTAGGATACCGCTTCATCGGTTTAACCACAGATATTAGTGCTGGATGGATGGTCCCCGAAAAGGAGTATGGCACAAAATCTCCAAAATTAAATACAAGCGCCCTCCATCACCATGAATCAGAATCAGAATCAGAATCAATTTATTATACCAAACATCCCAGTTGGGACAGTGCATAAAACTAACAGACAATACACATCAATATAGGCTACAAGGCCTCCAGATAGCTTCAATACAGTAATAGTAGTTTATACAGTGGTGTAAAACATTTATAGCAGTAACATTAGATACATGATACACAAGGAAGTGGTCCACCCTATCCAGTTCGAAGTCCACGTTCCTCCAGACACATGCTAATGTGTTTAGCGATTAAAGGGGCTAGATTCAAGGGAGGATCAAAAAGCAGGGCTAATTGCTCGATTCGACTTAGATCAGAGAAATTAATATTTCCATTAGAATCGAGGCTTAAGACGGTGTGCAAGGAGGATCGAAGATGGTCATAAATTTTGCAGTCAAGAAGGAAATGGACTTCGTCCTCAACCAAACTTGGGCAAAAAGGGCAAAATCTTTGATTAGCAGGAACACGGACACCTTTCTATTTCTATAGAGTGGCAGCTTAGCCTAATAGAAGACATTTCTTTTTTGTGGCTCCTTTGTTTAACTGTTTTCAAATAGTTAGAAAGAGAACTTCTGTCTTAAAACTACCGTAAGTCCTTAGTTTCTTTCCAGTACCATTTTCAGTTGTACTAGATGTTGATTTCAAAAATAATTTACGGAATTGAAGGCATAGCTCTTTCCTTATAATGGATACCCTAGCAGAGCTACTTAGGCCTAGAACTTGTTTCACATGCAATGCATGCGCGTGAAGAGAGAATTTACGATTAATGTTGCCGAGGTGAACATCCTCAACAAAGGCTTTGTGGATAAGTTTGTCAGGAGAACTGTTCTCAAGTCTGTCTACAAATTTCACGAGTTCAATTATAATGTTGAGAGACCAAGGCAAAAGACCAAGCTCAGCGAGGCAACCAACATTACTGGTTTTCTTTGGCAAATCAAGAATCGATTTAGCAATGTAAATAATAGTTCGATTACATGGAAGAGAATCCCAGTTGGTGAATAGATTACTATGAGTAAGACGAAAAGCTTCTAATCCCCATACTCCACTCCCATAAGTACCAATGGGGTTACATACACAATGAATAAGTTTGAGGAGTGATATTGTGAGCATTTCACTATTAGAACAAAGGTTCTGTTTTATTTTATACCATGCACGAAGAGATTGCTTTGGAGAGTCTTGATAGCACATTTAAATGTGCCAGAATGGTGGAAAATAACACCCAAATAGCAGTATGTTTTAACAATATTAATTTGTGTACCATTGAATGTGAATTTGAAAGTACTAAATTTCAGAGACTTCAGAGTTCAGAGACTGCACATCTGATAGCATCTTTGATAGTCCGACTCGGAGGAATGCAGCCCCTACAAGATATTTTATAATACTGATTTCTGCTGAATGTAGGGTCTGCAGTTTAACCGGCAAAATCTTCTAGCTGCGGGACATTTCTAGATTCTAGACATTTCGTGAGCGTGTCGTGGCCGAAGTAGTTAGAGTGTTTGACTCTGACCTGGAGTGCTACAGCTGGCGTGGGTTGGCCCCTCGCCAGTGACCGCTTACATATATACTCGCCTATTCACAAGGCGCTGGACTGATTCGGTGTCCAGGGTAATATGGACTGATGGTGGAACTAGTTGCTACGCTAGACCTTCGCCAGCGGAGGCACTTGGGGAATAAAGTACCTGGGTGTCTTTCAGTGACCGCTAGGAATCTCACATGGTTGGACTATCACAGCACTTTCAGGATAGCAGTTCGTCCAATTGTAGAATTGTATAAATGTTCACTCCACAGCACGATAGTTGAACTATAAATGTTGAGTGGTTCCAATTGATTGTATATTAATATGTACTCCTATACGGAAATGTCCGGCAGCCACAAAACAATACTTTATACGCCATTTTCTGCACCCAAAACAATGATAACCCACCTAGCAGTGGAAGCTCTGAAATCAGCTTCTCCGTTCAGGAAAGCTGGGAAAGTGAAAGTAGAAAGATGGAAAGCTCTACACGATCCTACATTGCTACCATCTGCCATCTTTCCATCTCGCAAAATTGAAAGTAGAAAGACAGAAAGCTCTACATTGCTCCCCTGTTCCAGCTTTATTTACGTCAAGCAAACTTGGAATTAAGATGGAAAGCTGGACACTGATTCCGTATTCAGCTTTCCGTATCTCAAGATTGAAAGTTCGAGTTGGAAAGCTCGACACCGCTTCCATCAATTGTATTTCAAAAGAAAATTATGACATATAGGAATAAGGGGGCAATACTTTGTTGAAAGTAACCCCTTGTCAAATTTCGACGAGTTCATCAGGTTTATAATTTCTGTGTTATTGGGTATTCATACAGATATATGAAGCTAATATAACTTCACCATTCAAAATACACAAATGAATATCATGAATTCCAGCATGACGGAATCACGGTTTGGAAGGTAAACAAGTTTGAAGCGCTCGTTATTGAAATTGTATTCTCTATAAGCAGACTTTCTACGTCTTATTGCCTAGTTACTGCTGTTAAGTTTCACATAAACTATAATATCTTCCAAAATATTGCCGATTTTTCGTCATATAATCTTTGGAAATGTCCGTGACGGAATAACAGTGAAAGTCCTTCGTTTTAGCAGTGTTGCTTGTCTAATTTTTTTTACTGCTGTTTCGAGCTGATTATTCTTGTATGATATCTCTTACTAACGTACAGTAGGCCTACCCAAGGATGATAACATTTTTTTTCCTCGTGAGAAATGAGTGACTGGGTCTAGTCCGTGACGAAATCACAAAACATCGTGACGGAATCACGAGTGAGCATTTTAAATATTCTCTGTTAAAGAGCTTTAATAATTACACATTTCCTCCAAAAAAATATTCCTAGGATGGATTTATCACTTCTAATTATAAAATTGAGACTGAACTCTTATTTTATCTATTGTATACAGCTCCTGTCAAAAGCAGATCTTTACTACAGATGTTTTAAAATAGTATACTCTTCAGTAAAATGCAACTTTTTTTCCTTGACTATTTCGAATTTCCCGAATTTTCCTGGTTTATAAATTGTGGGGAAAATAATTCCCGCTTAAAACACATCTTCTCTGTTATTGGTGTGTCCCTGGAGATCATAGGAAGCGAATAGAAAAAAACACTATGCTAAAATCTGGTCTACGAAAAAATGTGGGGTGGTTTAAGGCGTTTTTTGATGATGGGCGATTTTACTTGGAATTCGTGATATATGTAACCAAAATGTTTCGGGCCAGTGACGCCGTATCGAAATAAACGGATTTTTCGATCCCGTATTCAGTTTACTTTTAACGGCATCCATCACGACAGCTGAAAACTCTAAGTGCGTGGAGAATGCATGACCAATTTTCGACAGCCACTATTCGCACGTTTGGTTGTTGTTGTCGTCACTTTTCTCCTGCCAAATATGACATTTTAGAGAAGCTGCCAGTTTGTTGAATCATGTCATTCGTTTGCAAAATTAGGCGTTTGACAGTTTACCGTCCAGTGAAGTATTTTGTTCGACTGTTCGGCTCTAGTGCAAAGAATCGGACGAAAGCGCAAATACTAAGCGTGGCTGAAAATGAAACCGAAAATGACATGGGTACAGCAACAAAATGGCGTGGCGTTATTGGGCTAGAAATACATGCACAAATCTCCTCACAGAGTAAATTATTCTCCGGATCTGCGACAGACTTTGGTGGTGCTGTAAACACACAGGTGTCGTATTTGGATGCGGCATTACCAGGAACCCTTCCTGTTATAAACCGTAAATGTGTCGAGGAAGGTATTCTCACTGCATTGGCTCTCAACTGCAAAGTACACAAGTTCTCCAAATTTGATCGAAAACATTATTTTTATGCTGATCTACCAGCAGGCTATCAGATCACACAGCAGCGGTTTCCATTGGCAACTGACGGTTTTGTACATTACCTGTTGTACAACCCCTCACTTAAAAAATATAAAATACCTGCCGAGAAATCAGCTCATATAATTCAGCTGCAGTTAGAGCAAGACAGTGGAAAAAGTCTGCATGATGAAGATGCTGGTATCAGTTTGATAGATTTGAACAGGGCTGGTTCAGCTTTGATGGAGATCATCACTGCACCTGATTTTGAGAGTGGAGAAGATGCAGCCGCCTTCATAAAAGAACTCCAACGTATGCTGCAGATCATTGGGTCATGTGATGGCAAAATGGCAGAAGGATCTCTGCGAATTGATGCAAATATCTCTGTTCACAGACCAGGGGATCCTTTGGGAATACGATCAGAAGTAAAAAATCTCAACAGCATCAGAAATGTCGCCAAAGCGATAGAATTTGAGATAGAGCGCCAAATTCAAGAGCTAGAAAACGGCCGAGAAATAGTGAATGAGACTCGGTCCTTTGACATGGAAACTGGAGAAACTGTACCGATGAGAGACAAAGAGAAACTACAGGACTATCGATTCATGTCCGAGCCGAATTTACCTCCTCTACGATTGTTTGATAGTTCAGATTGTCCTGAGGGAGATAACTCTGAGCAAGTCCTCAACATTGACGTTATTCGCAGTCGGCTTCCAGAGCTTCCCAGAGAAAAGAGACAGAGACTTGCAGAGGTGTACAAAATATCCATGGAAAACAGCATCCTGCTCGTGAACATAGAAGGAATGACTGAATACTTCGAGACAATAATGAAAAATCCTGAAAGAAACTGTCGGACAGTGTTGAATTTATTAAAGATTGAGTTTTTGAATCTGCTGAATGAGAAATCCCTGGATGTTGATGAATGTACGATAACCGCAGAACGGTTCGGTGAAATGTGCGACTTGGTTGACGACAGCTCCGTTTCTAAGAGCGCCATCAGTAAAGTGTTACGGTTAATGTTTGACACGCCAAGCAAGAGCGTGATCGAGATTCTCCGGCAAAACAATCTGATGCAGATAAATGATCAGGAATATATCACGGCTGTGTGCAGGGAAATGATTGACAGTCGTCCCGATACTGTGAAACAATATAAGGCTGGAAAAACTAAGGTTATCAACTTTTTTATTGGTGAGATAATGAAGAAAACTGGACGTGCAGCCAATACTAAAATGGTGAAGCAGACCCTGGTCAAGCTTCTGTCTGAGTAAATTTACTATGGCCTGAACAGGAAATGTTATCGGTAAACTGCAGACGCACGGACACCCTTCTGACTCTGGCAAACTGCTAGGCTCATTAGGGGGGTATTATTCGGATTGTAATTTTATTATTCATTTTTTCTTCCACCAGGTTTTGTCACCTCTGGTTTGACGATACCGCTTCACCGACAAAGCCGAAACTTCATATAGTGATTCGACCACATGGGAACTGATGCACATACCCCAGTGAAGGTAATTGGTGGAAAGCTTCCGTGACCATCTTGGATTGACCTGTTTTTCTAAGAATTCTTTTCTTCTGAAGCCACTGAACCGGTCCACTCGAAACTTGATCAATGATGGATGGGTTGAGCCCTTCAGACTATACTTATAAAAAAGTTGAAACAAAATAGTTGCCCTGGAGTGTTTTATTTTTTTGATGGCGAGCACAGCTACATATATATTATTCAACATGACAATGGAGAACGAATGGTTTCCAAAGTCGGAAATTGCACCGAATTGCACAAATGGGCTCCAAAACAGCATGTTGGGTGCGAATTTAAAATCATCCAAATGGAATGGAATTTCACACACTTGTAGTGCATATGATGTGTTAAATAATTGAGTATTGTTCGATTTTGTTATCGATCAATCGGTTTGGTGGCCATCTTGGATTGAGCAGCGGTCATTGTGACCTAAGAATAGCGAACTCATTAAAAAACACATTTCAGTGTCGGTAGATACATTACGGGGAGACGATATGTCCCGTATCAAAATTGAGGTCAAGGTCACTGTCTCCCTAAGATCAGAAAATCGTTTTCGGTAATTCCCCTAATAATTCGATCACCGGGAGTGCAGCAAAAATGGCTTATGTTTGAAAATATCTTTCATGGCACTTGTTACAAAGTGTCACATTTTGTCATTCTATGACTCCTTCAATTTGATTGAAGAATGGAAATGTTACTTTTTCTCTGTGTTTGAATAACAGAGTTGAAAAGTGAACTTCCTGTGATTGAATTGTTAGGGGAATTACCATAGTGTCATAAAATAGTTTTTGTATCAGTAGATACATCAAGGGGTAACAATGATGCTGATCTTGTGCCGTGTGATCCTGAACCTAATTGTAAGTACCGTAAACTGGGGTGTATTCGGACAGATTCGGAGGTTTAGCTCATCTACACATTTCAGTTTTCTACAGAATGGGATCATATTTGGCAGAGATATTTAATGACTTTCCATGCACAAGCTTTCGGATGAGTAATAATTAAGCTAATTGAGTATAAAATCATCCGAATTGGGGTGTTGGGGTCAATTCGGCCAAGCACAATTCGGCCTAGAACCATTTTTGACTCATTTTGTTGGATTCCATGACCTAGGAGTAAATTAGAAAAATGGGCCAAAGGGAGCGAACTCATAAATATTGTAATCGCCTTTAATTTAGCATGTGGCTTAGCGATTTCGTAAAATTTGTGTTTTTTCTAGGATAACCATCGACATTTTCTAGGTAACAAATGGGAGCGGGCACTATGGAAATATTTGTATCGGTTTTAGCGTGTTTCCAAATTCACCCTTTGTCTGGAAGAAATCCAGCCAAGGTACAAAATGAACATTTCTAGAAAAACTATGCTTGTTTTATTTTATTTTTTGGCTCCATTCATTCGCCAATTAATATGTGTTTTGGAAAATATCCATCAATATATAGCCAGGGCTTTGAACTTTCGTGACCATGTAGAAATTTTGCAAAAATTAAAAAAATATATATTTAAATTTGAATTTTCATGATCATCGCAGCTCATACCTCTAATTCCCCCACCCCCTTTTATATGTACTTCAATAGACAAGGTTGTAATATATGCGATTGCGATTTCTGTTCATCTGTCTGTGTGTCCGTCTGTTACCTTTTGCTTCCCTGCAATATCACCAGTTCCAGGTCGTAACTTAAATTGGGGGAAGGGGGTTGGAAATAGGACCAGAACGGCTGAATAATAAAATTTCCCCCAGCCCAGTGATTTCTTTCCAATAGCTTATATGGTCATGAAAATTCATGAAAATTGTCAATCTAGACATGAGAAAGAAATTGACATTTGTTCTTATGGTTGACTGGGTTAAGATAGTCCTACTGACAAAGTAATGTACAAAATAAATGTAAATATAATTTTTTCAATATCTTCTTCATGTCTAGATTGGTATTTTGACCATATGGAGATCACAGTTATTACAGCGTTGATGAAATCTGTTAATTTATACAAGGATCACAAACAGAGAGCAAAAGAAATAAGATTTGTGTGAATTATTGGAAGAGAAATTGCTTGTTCTCGACCAAAGCAACTCATTTACTGAGTCAATAAAATAGCATTCATTATTTAGATTAAAACCCCATTATTTGCATACATATTAATGGGGTATAAATTTATAGACTATACCATTTCTTTGCTAGGAAATCCCAAATTTGCCTATTTTGTATCATTACGATTGCATTGAAATAAAAACCTGAGGTTCAAGCAAACATCAAACACACCCATCAAACACATCAAGGGAGACAACTTTTGCAAGTACTCGTCCCCAGCACATGAAGGGAGACAACTTCGGCAAGTTTCCCGATATTTATTTCTGGAGGGGTGGCTGTGTGATATCGGTGACTCCACAAACACAGAAATTTACTGTACTCTGCTAAACTGTTGGTCTCCCTCGACCGAGATTTGCTGTTGATCTCTAACCCAGGAGTGAATGGGACTAATTATGTATTTTGGTGATATTCTGAAATTACAGTATGAGTTAGCAAACTCTGTATTTTGCAACCCATACTAAACTATTAGACATCAAATTAACGTGGTTTGATTTTTAAAGCAAAAGGTGTCCATCTGGTGTATCTAAATGCATGTTAAGAGTCGACGGCTCGTTCAAGGGAAATTTTTAATTGTTCAAAATGAGCTATGACGCAAGCCCGCGCTTTAGAATGCAGACCGATGATATTTTACTTCCGACTTCACAAGCAAATCATAATAATGCTACAGTATTTAGGTAATCAAATTGGTGGTTCGAAATTAGCGAGCGCTCGGAAGATAGTCGACCAGACGGCTACATCAAGGGATCGACTCGCCAGAATGTCTGGCTTGACTTCCTACAAAGTATTTATCCGTGAATTAAGGTATTGTGACTGTTTGACCAGCAAAAGTAGACTTTGGCCATGGTTTTCATCCCAAGTCGCCTCTCGGTTGGATAGCTGATGACATACGTCAGAACTGATGGTACTTGTCACAATGATGTTTGGGGCCAAATATAGCCAAGTTGACATGGCTTCGTTCGTTCCTACTACGCCATGATGCCTCTCAATGAACTTACATGTACACTCCGGGATCACACGGCTCCATCCGGCAATAAAACAACCCCTCCCAGCTCTCTGTCCATTTGTTTTATCGAATTCGGCAAAGAGTTTGATTGCCGTGAAGAGCTCATCCATCTGCAATCAGTCTTCAAATCAACGGTCGGTTGAATTCGCCGCCATTATATTCATACGTGTCACGTGATCAGCAACGTATCGTGCGATCACGTGACCGGCCGTACGAAAATAATGGCGGAAGTTCAACCGGTCGTTGATGTTTGAAGACTGATTGCAGACGGATGAGCTCTTTACGGCAATCGAACTCTTTGCCGAACTCGATAAAACAAATGGACAGAGAGCTGTGAGGGATTGTTTTATTGCCGGATGGAGCCGAATGACCCATGGAGCCGTTTGATCCCGGAGTGTACATGTAAGTTCATTGAGAGGCATCATGGCGTAGTAGGAACGAACGAAGCCATGTCAACTTGGCTAGGCCAAATACTGCAGAGATATATAGGTAGTATATCCTAGGTCAGTCTTAATAAATTAATATCGTATCAATGCTCTCCAATCGTACATGTCGCTATATTGGATCTTACGTATTTCAACTGAATTTGGTGTTCTGAGCGCCAATACCTTGAATATTTAATAGAATTGTGACATCATGGTCGCATCTGGACTAATCCACTTGCAGTCTGGGAGGGGAGATAGGGTCACCGTGTCCGTTACTCCAATGTTTACACCAAAGACCAGTCCATATATCTACCCCGTATTATAGTGTCACAATATCGGGACCGTGACAACATAAGAAGACACCCCGCCAGCGCGGCGCCTAATTCGGCTGAGCCAACCAAAAATTCTCTATCATTAATGTTCCCTTCAAAGCACTACGAAGCGTTCTTAAGATTGGTTGACACTCGAGTTACTGCAAGTCTATTAGATCCTTGAAGCGTCTCCAAATGGGGGAGCAGATAGGATTTAATTTTAATCAGATTGATCCCAGGTCTGCATAGGGAGACTACACGTTCCCTTCGCAAAAGACCGATTAGTCCTGCTCATCTTCACGACTGTGCGTTTCAAGACTATAGAAACTAAAGCAAAAGTGTAACACAGTTTCATCAGAACAGATTTATCCCGACATCTCATGTTCTCATGGAAAGACTCTGCAACAAAATCGCCCTGAACTAAAGTCAAATTGTCTATAATCAAAACGTCAAATCGTCTCCGTTGTGTTATTTTCTGCCACATAAACGTGTGTTCGGATGTTTTGCAGAATAACGACTGCGTAACATTCCGTGAAGCTTGAGATACGCTGTGGTCACCAATTGTGGATCACCTGTAATTTCTTTGATGATTTTCTTTAATAAATCAGAATACAATCATCGCGAAACCAATGGTCTACCTTACACAGACGGTAGTAGATAAAGGGGGAGGGAAGGTCCTGGTAGCGAGTTTGCAAAAATACTAGACGGTCGGTGGTATTACCTCTACCATCTTTGGTGGCCACCTCTTCTACCCTATACGTTATACCGTAAACTAGGGTGAATTTGGCCGATTCCAGGACGCTTTGTACAATAAGATTTATTCGTTCCGAAATAAATAAGCTCCGATGTTTCATCCTAGACTTACAAGGAAATAAAGAGATGTTACTCACTTATTTTGAGTCTCCGTGCAAATATTCGCATGGTCAACTTTAACTAGAATTTGGCCACCCTTCATTTTAGAGTACATTTATGGTGATCACCATTCGAAATAAATCACGATGGTCCATTTATGTTCTGAATAACAGAAACACATCCAGGTATCTTTTGTTGAAAAACTTTTGTTGACCAAGTGGCCAGCTTGAGCCCCAAGTGGCCAACTTCACTCCATGTCTTTATCTGGAAGATTCATGTGTGTAAGGAATGACATGTGCTTTCTATATTTAGTTGGCAGTTTTGACGTATTCGCGATATATACATCTTCATTTTATCCAGCCAATTTCTACGTTCCTACTTCGAACCTGCCTTGATTTATCTGACCCCTTCAGCTTTCAAAATCCGAGGTGCAAATTTCACCAGCTAACGACAGAAGAACCAATCAGAACGTACACGTCGATTGCGAGTGAAGTCACATAGAGTGACATCATCCTCTATTAGCGGCGTCCTTCCTCCTAATATGGTGCCCACTAATTAGGTCAGTCAATCAATAACGCTCTTGTGCGACCCATTTCGAATTTCAAATGTTTTCGAGGTCAATGACGTCTCGTGTCTATAAGTTATTTGAACATTGAAGGGGTCCAGATATATCAAGGGAAGTTCGAAGTGGGAACGTAGAAATTGGCTGGATAAAATGAAGATGGATATATACAGTGATAGCCACAGTGTCAAAACACACATAGTGTCATTTATGTCAATATGAAACTCTGACCAGTATGAAATTTGCACTTTCTGAGTGATAATATTTGAATGTTCCAAAATTCCCCTTCAGATCTCTGAAACTGAAAAATAACGCATTTGATAACTTCTCATGGACCTCATTTCCGGTCCCATTATGAACGGGCACCATCAATTCTAGGATTTCTCGCCAGATCGGAACTTAGGAAATTTTATCAAAAATGGCCAACTTCACCCTGATGGTCAACCTCACCCCGATCCACGGTAGTGTTTAATTATGCCTGCCACGACGTGCCTTCTCCATATCTTACCAGCTAATGCACGTAACATTGTTGCAGCGGTTAGTTCAAAACAACCCTTTTTCGACTGTTAACAGTGCAGTTCAGCACAGTCAAGGACTGACAATTTCCATCCCAAAACTCGTCAGTACAGTACTGCTCAGTTGTCGTTCAGGTGAAGCCACAACTGTTCCTATCAATAATGCCTGCGGTTGATAGTCACAAGCGACGAGTATTGATCTCCGTGTGATATAACCCGTACCGTATAAACGTTCATTTTGATGCCACTTACCGGTTATTTCCTGGAAGCTAATTCCTTCTCCTCCACGCTTAACGCTTTTATTCAAGTTCGCAGTGCTGGCGATTAGCTGTGCACGGGCCATTTTCACAGCGACCCCGACCATTTCCATATTACGGTAGACGCCATGGTCTTCATGTCAATCCAAATGCAATATAACGAAATCTGTCCCAAACAATATGGCGTCTACCGTTTTATGGGGAAGGTTGGGGTCGCTGTGAAAACGGCTGGTGCACAGCTAAATCGCCAGCACTGCGAACTTGAATAAAAGCGACAAGCGTGGAAGAGAAGGAATTATAGCTTCCAGAAAATAACCGGTAAGGAGCATCAAAATGAACGTTTATACGGTACGGGTTATAGCACACGGAGATCAGTACTCCTCGCTTGTGACTATCAACCGCAGGCATTATTGATAGGAACACTTGTGGTTAGTTCAGGTGTCAACTGCAGACTATGTAAAATGCGGTCAGCAATGTTAATTCTGAGTTCAGAGTTACCTCTCCTGTACAGTTTACGGCACAGTACTGATCAGTCCCAGGATCGCCTGTGTCACATACAAATATCTGAAACTCCAGCTGGTTTCTTGCATCAGTCGTCAAATCCTAACCAATAATCTCTTACCCAAAATGAATTTTCAAGTCGTTTTCAGGAGTATAAGATTGAAGTATTTCTTAATAGAATGTTGCGGAAGGTGAAGGACTATCGTACAACAGCTCCAATTCACTTTTATTTTTGTTTGGTCCAAGAGCTAGCTAAATAATATATAGCCCTCACGAGTATAGCTAAATAATATATAGCCCTCCCGAGTATGAGGGCTATAGGTCGGCCCCAGTCACCTCCAGCGAGGGTTTTAGATAATTTTATTACGAATCACCCACCTCTGAAACTGCCGTACATCTAATCTCTATCCCCTTCTGTGCACTATTTTAAAATCTTGCGCACTATTGTGAAATAGTAACGAATATATCGCCGTCTGAATTTTCCAGTCGACGACTTTCACTTCGCGCGCCATGTTCAATTGCAAATGGCCCATATACACATATGGCGTGACGTCACCAACATGGCGCGTAGAGAGTTGAAGTTTTCGACTGGAAAATTCAGACGGCGATATATGCGTCACTATTTCACAATAGTGCGCAAGATTTTAAAATAGTGCGCAGGAGGGGATAGAGATCAGATGTACGGAAGTTTCAGAGGTGGGTGATTCGTAATAAAATTATCTAAAACCCTCGCTGGCGGTGACTGGGGCCGACCTATAGCCCTCATACTCGGGAGGGCTATATATTATTTAGCTACAGCCATGCAGAGGAGTTTGGTCCCTCGGGGAGCTCACCTGACTATATATTGGACGTGGGTCCGTGTAACACTTGACAATACAGCTTTCCCGCTTGCAAAATTGAAAGTAGAAAGAACGAAAGCCCTATATCGCTCCCGTAGTCGAGCTTTCAATCTCGCAAAATTGAAAGTAGAAAGATGGAAATATTTACATCGCTCCCGTACTCGAGCTTTCCATCTCGTAAAATTGAAAGTAGAAAGATATAGAAAGCTCGGTATTCCTCTATATCTTCAATTCGTTTTGGAAAGCTGGAATATGGAAGCGATATAGAGCTTTCCGTCTTTCTACTTTTGTTTTGCGAGATGGAAAGCTGGCAGACGAGAGAGATTTCGAGCATTCCATCTTCCTACTTTCAATTTTGCGAGAATGAAAGCTGAATTGTCAAGTGTAACACCTGGTTTAGAGGGTTGTTTCCGTTTTTGTCGGGTTTACCAAGGGTAAACCCTACATTAGTATCACTCTTCAGTTTTTCTTTTTTCTTCTGCACATGTGTAGTTTTGATCTCCTGCCCGGAGACTGTTCTCATTTGATGCCCCTTACAGCATTCATAAAAAATACCGTACTTCTGTCTGACAGTCATATACACATGTGCAATGCACGGTAGCTTGTGCATTGAACGTGATAATTGGTACATTATCGCAGTAAATTTTATCTTTACAATTTCCTTTAAAATTTGCCTTTCCAATCTATTTTATCCGGTATCATTTGTTACGGCGGAAAGGGTGCGCCGTAGTCATTCTCCAGGCGTAACCACGTAGCGAGTTTTGTGGATACAAATTATGTATGCGTATCCACATTTTAAAATCACCGAAAACAAGAAATTTCCAAATTGTGGATACACATGATTTTTGGTGATGTATCCACATTTTTACTTCCACCTTACTTGATCAATTATCAGCATGAGAACTGAATAAAATTGCGACAAAACTCTGGCAGAAATTTTGGCGAAAGTTTTTGGGACAGATTTCGTTATTTTTTCAAGTGTCTGACGTGTCTTCTCCGTCGATCTTCTTCAACAAAACGAAATAGGAACGACTGGCACTTTTGCACAAAACTCTTTTACATATCTGATTATGGTTACAAAGAATAAAAACCTGGGGTGTTTTCCTTTTGCTGGTAGGATGAGAAAGCGATACGATATTTCGATCCCGTCAACGCTGAACTTTCATCCCAAGTCTGAATTTCCCAGAGTACAAGTAATCGTGAATTTAATTGGCTGAACAGTACATATTGGCTCCGCCCACACGTTATTCAACCAATCAGTAAACTTTTTACACGACATACGAATTCAATGAAACTAAATAAGATCGGCTCGTTTTCTAGATTTATAGTTTTTCTTTCCAATCCATATTAATTTAAAGGCATTTCTGTAAAACCGTGATTATTTAGCATTTAAAATAACACTATGAGTATGACAGTATCTTGTTTTATAGTCAAGAGTTGTTAGAAAAATGATCGTGGAGTAGGACAATAGCGAATTTTCTGAACTTGTCGGAGATTGCGACGTCTGAAGATTTTCTTGTCTGGATGTACTTTTAGTAGATTCATTTTCTCACAGATTAAATAAGTATGGAAATTATATAAATGTGGATACAATGTGGATACATCTTTTATATAGGATGCGTATCCACATTTTACAAAAGTCGAAGTTTTATGCTCTAGATAAAAATGTGCATACATATCCTATATAGAGATGTATCCACAAAAACCTTCTATATTGCGGTCACGCCATTCTTCATGGTCCATAGTAGTAGCTAACTACCGGCACAGACCACATTTTGACGAGTGCGCAGGTGTTTCTGCGCAGATTTGTGGAGGAAGTGCGGAGGGGTTTCCCAGTGGGGGATTCCCCAGTGGGGGTTTCCCATGACGATCACGTGATCAAGGCATGTCTAGACTTGTTCTGGGTTGTACAGTTCTGCCATGCGGAGGATGGGTACAATGACCAAAATGGCGGCCATAGGGTCGAGTGTTTATTGTCCCGTGTATCTCCGCAGAAAATCAACAAACAAAATGGCGGCTCCAGGATGGTGTGGGGACGCCCTTTTCACATCACGGCGTCGATCGTAGCGCCATCTGCACACACTGACGCAAGGGAGACAACTCGTGTGGGCCAAGGGTATGGAAATAGCCGTTTTGGAGCTAGGGGAGCCACTACTGGTCCAGTGGGGTCGAGTGAGGTATCAAAGTGAAGCCTATGTGAGGGGGCATCTAATGGGCTGGGTGTGGGGTTGAACTAGCGTCATTCTGCGCATGCGCGGTGGCCCAAGTGTATGAAAATAGCCGTGTTGGAGCTAGGGGAGCCCCTGATGGTCCAATGGGATCGAGTGAGGTATTAAAGTGAAGCTTATGTGAGGGGGCATCTGACTGGACTGGGTGTGGGGTTGAACTAGCGTCATTCTGCGCATGCGCGGTGGCCCATAAAAGAATAATGCATGTATCAGAGCAACAATTTAATGCATCTGATATGGTCGATAGGAGGTATCAAAAGGCCTATGGAATCTCGATGGACTGTGGTTGAAATGCATCCTGCAGGTAATGAGCTGGTGCTCTGGTGTAAGGCAAAATACCAGTTAGCCAGGTGTTACACCTTATCCAGTGGAAGATCGAGTTATATCGCACTTGAATGCTTGTGTGAGGGGGCATCTGACTGGACTAGTGGGATTGAAATAGCGGCATTCTGCGCATGCGCGGTGGCCCAAGGGTATGGAAATAACCGTGTTGGAGCTAGGGGAGCCCCTGATGGTCCAATGGGACCGAGTGAGGTATTAAAGTGAAGCCTAGGTGAGGGAGCCTCTGATGGGCTGGGTGTGGGGTTGAAGTATCGGCATTCTGCGCATGCGCGGTGGCCGAAGGGTATGGAAATAGCCGTGTTGGAGCTAGGGAAGCCACAAATGGTCCAATGGGATCGAGTGAGGTATCAAAGTGAAGCATTCGTGAAGGGGCATCTAATGTGCTGGGTGTGGGGTTGGAATATCGGCATTCTGCGCATGCGCGGTGGTCAAAGGATATGAAACTAGCCGTTTTGGAGCTAGGGGAGCCTCTAATGGTCCAATGGGGTCGAGTGAGGTATCAAAGTGAAGCATTCGTGAAGGGGCATCTGATGGGTTGGGTGCGCGGTAGGAATATCATTCTGCGCATGCGCAGACGCAATGCGGAGCTCTCGTCCAATCAGAAGCGAGTATTTCAAATCCGTCACAGAGCTCTCAGCCAATCAGAAGCGAGTATTTTTACCCGGTGCATTATGGGACATATCCAAGATGGCGGCACGTATGTTCAAGATGGCGGCACATCCGGTGTCGAAAACTGGCCATTTCTTCGGGATGTGGTCACCTAGTGTCGAAAACTGGACCCTGTATGGGTCCCGCTAGCGCCTTGACGCCATGATATAGACCGGAGATGACAACAAGGATGACACATGAGGGAACAACAACAACAACAAGTTTTTTTTCATATAGTTTATTTTCCCCTCCATCATAACATACCCACGCTGGGGGAGCCGCGTTGGGTATGTTTACAATTCAAGAAGACTCTTGTCCAATCAGAGACCGCCATTTGCATCTGTCCTATTCGTTCCTGTCCGTTAGATGTATTCTTGTCCAATCAGAAGTCGCCATTTCAGAGAGTTCCTTCTTCGGTCATGTTCATTCTGAACCGTTTATTCTAATCATCGTCGGACAGGCCTGGATATTCTTCGGGCAGCATGTCCTGAAACAGTTGTTTGCGCATTCTGATTGCATTTTCCAGGGCCTCTGTGGATGGTAGCCCCATAGCCTCTTCCAAGTGACGCTTGGTCTTCATGATGGACCTGTGCGTGGGGTCGCCTTTCATTTCAAGCGGTAGTAAGGTATACTGTTCATAGATCGCCATGGCTGTTTTCCTGATGCGGGAGCGCATTTGGGTGTACGCCTGTTGTAAATTATCCTCTCCGGCGTCCTCGATCGCTTCAGCGTGAGTATTGATAGCTGCTGTCACAATACGATCCCAGAAGGTAGGTTCTGCCTCACTTTCATGGGATGTAGGCTGACTCTCTGAGGTCAAGCTCTCCATATCAGTAGATATACTGTCAGCAATCTTGGATTCGGTATCAGTCGATGCACTCTCATCAATCTCGGTATCAGTATCTGCCTCAACGGGCTCCTCGGCGTCTTCAATCCCATGTATATTTTTCTGGTGTCGCATCATATCGTAATGTCTGGTGAACGTGCGTTCACACTCAGAACAAGTATAAGCCATGTTGACGGTTGAACGTCGACTGTGCGTGTTTGGGGAATACGCTCGCTTTTATAGACAGTAACGGTCATCGACGCTTAGCTCAACGCTTCAATGCTCTGGTGAATTAGCTCAGAAGCTCTGATTTCATGGAATTGACATCAATTCATCGAAATGCAGTGACGCCCGTCAACGCCCGTCGTTACGCCTTAACGCTCGTCTCAACGCTTTAACACACTTTCTTAACGCTTTAACGACGTTTAATGATGCG